>JAGKRZ010000092.1:0-96768 GCA_020002355.1 Intubia oerlemansii
TCAACTGGAAGACGGCCGAGGAGCGGTACCTCAACGGCCCAGACAATGCGGCCAAGATGATCAATGCAGTTGTCTGACTGACCGATGAACGGTCGGATGCTCGTTTGTGATGGGGGGGGGGGGTGGGGGTCGTAGAGAGCGTTGAAGAAGTAATAGCGGACGTAGAAGAGAAACGACAGAGCAAAAATAAACAATAGACAAGCGCTGAAAGCGGAGAGGTGACGGTGAACAACAAGAAACTCCAAAAAAATCGCTAGGAAAAGAGGACGACGAGAGAACGAGAGGAAGGAAAACGACAGACGAAGCGCCGGGATAGTAAAGGAGATGCTGGAGTAATGAACCGACAAGCAAACGAAGCAAGCGAGAAATGCTCTTTTTCTTGTAAAGAAGGGATTACTGGTCGCGATGCCGAGAATAAGAGAAGCGAAGGAGATGGATAGTCGAGAAGGGAATAAAAAAAGCGAGAGACGGGAAACGGAAGGCGGAACCGACGGTAAGAGAGACGCGAGAAACGAAGGCGAATACAAGAAAATGATAGGGAAAACGAGAGAGGTGAGAATGTCGAACCTCGACTCTCTATTCTCTCTTCTCTCAAGAGAAGAGCAAAAGAAACAGAAGAGAAAAAAAATAGCGGTTGGGACCCCAAGGGAGAGAGGGGAGAAGCGAGTGAGAAAGACTGAGAAAGGAAAAAGGGGCGGAGGAGAAAAGAGGCCGCGAAAACGAGGCAGGGCGGGCCCGCAGGACGACGGGATGCTTGGTCGGAAATGCACAGCAAAGAAAAAAAAACACGCCCAACGAAAACTGTAGCAAAAACGAGGCAACAGAGAAAAATAAAGATGCCGGCCGCAAACCCACGAGAAAGGAAAGGGGAGAGTGCTGGGGAAAAGGTGAAGAGGGGGGACGATGCAAAAAAAGAAGCAAAAAGGCAAGAGCGACCCAAGCAACAGGAAAGAATGGAGTGAAGGCACGGGCACGGAGAAAGGGACGAAGCCAAGCCAAAGGCGTCAGAGCACGGAAAGAGCGAACGGCACAGTGGGAAGGCACGCACTGGCAAGGCCGTACATGTATGTTACTCCATAGGTACTAGTAGGTAGGGGCGGACTACACGGGGTCTCTAGCGCAGGTTTGGGGGACGGGATGGGAAAGACCTGCAGCTCGTGTTTGTACAGCGCCGGCGCTAGGTGTTGGCAATAAGTACAGTGGACTCGGTGCTAGCTAGATGCTACGCTAAAATACAGGGAGATTACGGGGATGGCACAGCTGTGAGGAGAGTGTATGGCGCGCTATTGACACGGCAAGACAGAGAGACACAGAGACAGAGAGAGAGAGAAAAAAAAAAAGAGTGGAGATTTGCCGCCCCGAAATAAATATGGAGATCAGACGAGCCACGCAAGACAAAAGAAGATTGCACGCAAGGCAAGGGCCACCGGGCAGAAATGAAGAGCAGCCCAAGAAGAGACAAAGAAGAAGAAACCATAAAAAAGGATGCACGAGACAGCAATAGAAAAAGCAACAGGCGCGCGTCACTTCCCAGAGGAGAAATTCCAAACCATAACACAACGACACTGGAAACAGGAGGACCTCAGAGTGAGCATCCGGTGCGAGCAGCTTACGGAGTAGTGTATACATGTATCCCGTATGTATCTTACGAGTACGTCGCAGTAGCTCCTGATCAGGAAGGAACGATGTGCGCGGGATGGACAGGGTCCGTCGTTTCGTCAATGAACATTTGAGAAACGATAGAAAAAAAAGACCGCACGCCAGCCAAGGGCGGCGGAGAAGGTTGCTGGGGTGGAGTACTCGTAGAATGCAGTTTCTCAGCACGCGGCGACAACGCGCGACACGCGGTGGTGGACAAGGAAAAACGCAAGAGAAACACAAAAAAAAACTTTGAAAACGTGCCCATCACAGGCAGGGCCACCCCAGTAGCGGCCCAGTAGCGGCTCGCAAGACCCTCTTTTGTTCTGCGCCATGACGTTTTTTCTCGCTGGCAGCCCAGCTGGCAGTTGGCATCAGTGGACGATGGCGTCTTCTAGCGGGTGTTTAGCGGGCTTTTATAGTGGACACGCGCTAAAGAGGTGGGAAAGGGGGCAAAGGGTGGCCCGCTACGATCAAGGCACGGGAATATAGCATGCTTTGCTAGAGGTACGATACGCAGCACTTTGGGAGAGGCGCCGAAGATTACAGCTACGAAGTACGAGTGCAAAGTGAGCAGCAAGGCAGCGGAAAGGACGAACGAAACGGGTCTAGAGAAACTGGAGTAACTGATGGAGACACCAGCGCTAAAGTTCAGGGCAAGCAAAAAGATTGGTGTTTTTTTTTTCTTCTTCTCTCTCTTTTTCTTTTTCTTTCTTTTTTTTTTTTTTTGCGAGATACAGCTGGAGGAATCATAGAAACTACACGCTAGTACGAGTAAGAGATGATAAATATCTGTGGCTGTAATAGTCACAGAAGGGGCCGAGGGCAGCGAGAGGAATCCTTGGTGAGCCCTCTGGTGAGCACGAGGGTTTATTTAACAAGACTGGTAAGACACAAAGTGCGGAAATGGCATCCTACGAGCATCGTATGGCATACTGGGAGAAGCGTTGACAGGCAACGGCCAGCAGTGGAGAGTACCACGCACTTTGCACGATGCGACAGGACGATACAACAGTTATGGAGATGGAAGGCAGTGAACTTCGTACGGAGTAGGATCTCTCTGCACCATTGGGAGGTTGCCATTTCAATGGCGGGCGTATGGCGGGCGTAAAATGAAGAAATGATATGTCAGCTGCTCATCTGTTAACAAAATGTCTGTGCTCTAATAAGCTACGGAAGGATGTACGAGGTGGGCAGTGATATTTCGACACTGGCAGATCATCTTCCTATTCGCACTTCGGAGAACGGAGTATTCGCATTCTGCCGTTGCAAGGTTTTTGCGGTAGGCCAAACGGCAATAGTGAGACATGTTTGTAATGTACAAAGTGCCTTTTTTAGTTTTCCATCTTTATTTTTCTCTGCTTTTTGTGTTGTTGGCCTGGCTCTGTGTTGTTTTTTGGGGTTTCTTTTTTTTTTCAGTGTCTTACTTTTTTTTCTATTGTTTGTTTTCACTTTTCTTGGTCTTCTTTCTTCTTTCCATTTATTCCCATTTCCTCTCCACCCTCTCCCTCTTTTCTTGGAACGGGGGTCCCTTCGTATGGCCGGCGCGTCACGACTGTTCTGGAAGTGATCGGCAGCAGAAGTCTGCTGTGAAATTGTGCAAAGAACGGAGCCTTGCAAAATGGCATGGCTCGGTCTACGAGTACGAGTACAGCAGCAGGCAAGAATTCTTCATGGCACTAGCAGGCAGTATGACAGGTCGATGGAATGTGCAAGCACACCGCATGTATCTGGAGCATGCGCGTTGTGCATGTACAAAGTATCTCGTTGTATAATCTTGCTCAGGGAAGAGTCGCCAAGAGGAATTCAATGCAAACGAAAAGGGGGCCGCAGATCAGGGCGGCAAGACAAGAGATCGATGCATGGTTTCGAGGCACAGGTGGACCGTGGATTATGCTTACGAGCAAGGCGGCCCGCGGGGAGAGGCTGTTTTCATCACGGCCCCTGTAGATGATGTCCATGCGTTTGTAGTTATTTTACGTGTATTGTTTTTGCTATTTGTCAAGAGAGCCGGAAGATACTTTGTACATTGTCAGATTCTCGTACATGCACATGCTTGTCTCGCATGCAAGCTAGGAACATCAACAAAGTAAGCATCTTCCTTGTATGGGAGGAACAATAACACCAATGCAATCTTTGCACATCTCCCGGCCATACTCGGTCAAGACGACAACGGAATTGCCGGCTAGTATGTTGTGCAATGTGCGCTGAAGAGCATTTTGTTGGACAGGCCGACTGGAGTGGCCACGCGTTCTGTATGACAGGGTTGCGTGGTGTACTTTGCGTCCACGAAAATACCTACGCAAAACGAAGAAAGGGGGTTCTGGTGGTTCGCCGGCGTCGATCGGGAGGCGTTATCGTAGTTTGTCCCCCGCGGCAGCTGTGCTCGTATTTACTGTGGCCTGGGTACGTGCAATACCGCCCCCAGGCTGTGTGGTGCGGCACACACGGATGGGAGGGTACGTACCCGCAGGATGGAAAATACACAGTGCAAGATACTCCGTACATGTAAGATACACTACAAAATCGAGCAAAGCTTACAATAGTCAAAAAGGGGCAACCAGGCAGGGCTCGCTCGCTTGCTTTTTTGGAGGCGTTTGTGCATATCCAGAGTAGTATCTCATATGTACAAGGATTTAGGTATCTTTCTCCATACTCGTACGCTACGGAGTACATTTGCTCAGAGCTGGTTTTGTAAAAGTCGTTGATTTCTGCAAAATAAATAAGTAGGCCATTCTCTTCTTCTCTGCCATAAAGAACGACTTTCTCTCCATAACCAACCACCAGCCTGTCTTCCATCCATCCGATACACGAAACAGATCCTTCTAATCTTTAAAAAGTACCGTATTTGGGGAGTTTAAAAAAAAAGAAAGAAAAAAAAGTCATCAACACAGGCCATCGGTTGTAAAAAGTGGGCATTTCGCCAAAAACTCGGGTGATCATGGCGCGGACATGCTTCTGAACAGCACGGCAGCACCTCCTCGGGCGCCCCTCGACAATTGCCAAATGCATACCCCATATCAATGTCAATTGCCAGCCCGGTCATCCACAGTCGTCTCCGTACTCCGTAGTTAATTCTTGTCGTGACATCCTTGCCACTGCTTGGCCCCTGCTTTTTTCTGGTACCCCCTTTGCAAATCCCTGTAAATCAGGAGGATGGTGAAACAGGAACCATGCGTTGATGAGCCTACGAGGAGGAGCACACTGGTTGCTTGGCTACATGTAAAATACATGTACGGGGTACATGTACCCGTACATTGTTGCTTGGTTTGTGTGGTAACATCGCCCAAGTCAAGCCGCGGGATTGTTGACCACTCGCACTCCCGACTCCTATTTGAGTGTTGATTTGCCCCTCTCTCATTTGAATGTGTCTCTCGGTCATATTTCTTGTCGTTTTCGGCGCCATTGTCCGCAACCACCACAACAATACATGTAAGATGCAGTGCATTGGGCCTACACCCTCCATGGCTGCATACAAAACTCCAATGTCTGTATTTACTTATACTTACTTATTATTTATGTAGGTATTTATGTATGTATTTATGTATAATGTATATACCTTACCCAACGCGGCCGGATGCAGAATCAAAAGCTCGTATTGAAATTCCTCTCTCCTCTCTCCTCTCCCCACTGTTTATCAGCAAATCATCGGCTTAAATGAATGCGGCGGCAAGTCTGAAATGAGAAAGTGCATGTACGATACATGTACTCCGTAAAAGTGTGACGAGGTTTGTACGAGAAAAAAAAAAGCATACCCGCTGTCTCCCATCATCTCCCGCCATCCCTCCATCACTTCTTGGATGTCGCATTTCCACCCCCGTGTATGCAAGACGAGCATGAACAGGCAAGGTCCCCCGCAGAATTTTGAGATGGGACACACAGCGTCGAGAGATACAGCCTGCATGTACATATCTTACTCCCGTACGGAGTACAGCGTAAAATACTGAAAGTGCGTACGAGTATGCATCTGCACACGTCGTTCATGCTCATGTTGCATCGGCTGGATCTTACGATAATCGTAATTTCGCCACAAAAACGTGCAGAGACACAGAGTTTGTTACCGTCTGGCGCCTCACCGCTCGTCCACAGCTGTCCGCCACATTGATGTGCGTTTCCGTCGTTTTCTGCTCAACGGTAGCCAACCAACCTCGTCTTCCCAGAGAACTGGGGAGGGACAGCCCGACGGTTTTGGCGGCCAAGCACGGTAAAGAAGAAGCTGCCGTGCTTCACGTTCTACAATTGACTTGGGGGCCATTTCATGGGCGCAGCACGGAAGGCGGCATCTTTCGTACATGTACGGAGAAAGAAAGAGATGAATACACCCGTGCCACAGCGTGAGATACGAGGTCGGGGGCGATGAGCCACGGTGAGATTGCCGAGGCTGTATCTTGCACTAGAGCTTGGCCGTGATGGCTGGAATGGGAGATGCGATCGTAACGTTTGTTGGCGGCTGGGAAGAGCGACCATAGTAATGGATGGCATTTGAAGATGCGAGGGGTGCATATGGCTTTTCTTCGGATGGTCGGTGGTTCTTGACGGTGGGTAGGTTTCCTTGGTGATTTTATTTAGGTAGGTATTTATAAATGATTCTTCGAAACAAAGCTTGTTGAGATGGAGATGCCCGTTTCAAGATGGTGTTTATGACAACATTTGTTTTTGGATGGATGGAATTGGTAAGGTTTATAAAATAAATGAATATATATATATACCTACCTATCGAGATCTCATTCTTGTTCCATTTCAATGGAATTTCATTGATGGGAATGAGGTGAGGTAGGTGTAAGTGCCTAAGAAACCGTATGAACCATGGAACGTGAGGACATACATATGGAATATCACAAAAAAAAATTAAAAAAAAATCCAGAACTCTACCAAAAACAATTCAAAAACTTCCATGCGAATCAAAATCAACCGCAGGATACCCAGGATACCTACAATGGAGATGTAGCGTCGACACCTTCCCCTCCATCACGTGCTATTCCGGGCACCGGGACAGGCAGCCATGAAACACCGCCTTGCTTGAAGATTGCGAGAGTGCGCTATAATATCACAAACACACTTAGTGGGTGCGTTTCCCGCACAAAAGAGCATCCTCACGAGAAAAACCATAATGGTTGGCGTGCCGCGGAGCCGGGGCTGTCTACTCTGTGTGCGGCGTCATATTGGCTGCGACGGGGGCAGACCGGGCTGTTTGAAATGCGCAGCCTACGGCGCAACGTGTCCGGGCTACGACCGGCCACACAAGTTTGTTGATACCAAGCATGCTGTCCGGCGCAAGGATAGACGCAAGGCTGGAGAGAGTGTGATTGTGTTTGACGGACCATTGGCACAGCCTGCCACGTCGACAGCAAGCCAAACAACAGGAGCAGCAACTGGAGCAACAACTTTATCATCTCCTTCTCCATTTTCTTCAGAATCAACACCAACAGACCACCATGATGGCAGCGCCACCATCGCCGTCACCACGACGGCTGTCATCATCCCCCAATCGCCACCAGGTTGCCGTGGCCTCTTTTTGAATACCATTCTTGACATGGTCCGGTCTGACGCAGCGCCCGGCCAGCAGCACGTCTTTTATGGCGCGTGGTTCCACCAGGTGCCGCCTCGTCTCGGCCGCAAAGCAACGCTGGACAGCGCCGTGGGCGCTTTCGCCATGCACCTGCTGGGCAAGTCGCGTGGTGACGCAACGCTCATTGTGCACAGCCGGCAGCTGTATGGTCAGTCGCTGGCAGTTCTGAGGCGCGCGCTGGCGCACCCGACCGAGTGGCGGGCGTCGGAGACGCTGTGCACGACCATGGTGCTCGCCCTCTTTGAGCTGTTTGCCGACACGCCCGGCACGGGCTTTGGCTGGATGCAGCACTGCAAGGCGGCCTCGCTCATCATCCAGCAACGTGGCACGCGCGCTGTGCGCGGCGAGCAGGCCGACATCTGGGACCGGTCGATGCTCTTCTTTTTCCGGTTCCTGCTCGTCATGCACGACCTGACGACGGGCGAGGACTGCTTTCTCGCCAAGAAAAAGTGGCAGCGCGTGCTCATGCAGTCGGACCTGTCGGGCATGGACGCGCCTCCGCCGCTCATCTACCTCTCACCCGACACGATTCCCATCATCGACCAGCACGTGGCGCATCTGGCACGGCTGCCCACGGTGATGCGCCACTGGTGGGAGATTCGCCACAGTCGCAGCCACGGCCTGCCCGTCGACGCTGCCCAGGTGGCCGTGCTCGAGCGGCTCGCCACGTCGCTGCATGCTCGCTTCGCCGACTGGTTCGACATGACGCGCCCGCTCCTGGGCGACCCGGTCTTTGTCGAGGTGCCCTCGCCGGTCAGCGTCGATAGCCGCGCACCACCGTCGCCATACGCCACTGTGCTCGAGTACATCAACCCCTGGATGGCCGTCATCTACATGAGCTACGCCACGGTCATGCTCTGCATCCAGGAGGCCCTCAACCTGTGCGCCGTCGTGCGCAAGGGCATAACGGTCGACGACGAGATGGAGTTGGCCAACGCCCAACTGGCTAATGGCAGCCACTGTGATCCCCTCGAGGGCATTCCCCTGCAGGCGGCCGCCCTGCCTCCCAACCTGGACGACCCGCGCCCCTTTGACAAGTCGAACCGCATGCTGTGCCGCAACATCTTTCGCTCCTTTGAAAATGTGCGCCGAGGCATCATGGGCCCCTACCGCACCGGCTTTGCCATCCGCATCACCTACGAGTTTGCCAGCGTTCCCAGACAGAAATGGATCCGTGCCCTGGTTGACTACTCGGCCTCCACGTTTGCCTCGGCACACTCGGCCAATTATCCCATGCCAAAGGCCAACGAATACAATTATGATTGAAGAGAGAGAGAGAGAGAAATAAAAGGAGGGCAAAAGGAAAAATAATAAAAGAAAGAAAAAAAAGAACAACAAAGAGAGAAAGAAATCGAGTGACGTTTTGTGCGTCCGTGTTCATCATTCTCGTCCTTCTCGGCCGCTGTTGTCATGCAGTACCGCCGGACGTCCGGCCAGGCGGCATATAACGATGCTGTTGCGTGTTGATACGTGGTTTTGTTTCGCTGGTCGAAACGTGTCTTGCAGGGACTGGGAACGTTGCAGGATAGATAGACAGAGAAGGAGAAAGAGAGAAAGATAGAATGGCAGAGAGAGAAGACAACGAGCACGCAAAAAGACAAGTGGCGTGGTGACTGATGAGACGCCACCTTGTACGCTCGAAGCATCTCAGCCGATGTAACAATGCAACGATGTAGTAAAAGTGATAGAGTGACAGGTTTCAACGCATCTAACCGACGGCGCGAAACGTTTTCCTATAGACAAGGGACAAGGGTGTCAGTACGCCGCGAGAGTCGAGATTGATAGACGACAGGTAAAAGAGGACGCCACCTTGTGTTATGGAAGCAGTGACCCCCGTGTGCTGATGAATTTCCACAATGCGACACGCCGGAATTCAAAAAAAAAAAAAAGCATGAAATAGTAAAATGACCAAAAAATGACACGAATACATGGTGAACAGAAGTTAACAAAAACTTTGAATCCATGGATCCGAGAATATAGTGCAAAGCAAAGCCAGCTCGGTATCATTGTGCCGCTCTTCCCCGAGGCCCCCGTCTGCCGGCATTTTACCCCGCTAAACGGTGAAAAGAACCCCAATATTGCAAGGCCGGGACTTGGGTATAATAGCGGCACAAGTCCGTGATGGAAATTTGACTTTCATTTCCTCCATTACATTATAAATGCAGCCCCATATTCTCCTGTAGCTATAGGCTTCACCATGTCGCCTCTTCAGCCACAGCGCGTCGTCGTCGTCTCCCACGACAAGGACGGCAAGTCCATTATTGCCTCTGATGGCGCGGCCGAGTTCAAGCAGCCGTATGCAAGCGGCACAGAGTTTGCCCTCGTGGATATCCGCGATGCGCTTCCCGTCGACAACCAGCAGGCCGTCAACACGTCCCAGGCTGGCGGCCTGCCCAAGGTGCCTGCTGCCGGTATCCGCACCATGGTCTGCGACATCCCCCCCGGTGGTGCTGCGCCCATGCACCGCACCGTCACGCTCGACTATGCCGTGGTCCTCTCTGGCAGCATCGTGATGGAGGTGGACAATGCCGTCGAGCGTGTCCTCAAGGCTGGCGACATGATCGTCCAGGGCGGCACCAACCATGCATGGAAAAACAACACGGATGAGACGTGCCGCATGCTTTTTGTCATGATTGGTGCTGAAAAGGTCAAACTCGCCGACGGAACGGAGCTGCCAGGAACCGCATAAGACGAAGGAAAAAGACGAGGGGACAGAGTCTGAAAGAGAATGGAAGGCTAGGTAGCTTTATGATCGGGCCGTGTGCCCTTTTAATTTATCTTCTTTTTTGAACCAAGAAAAAAAAAAGGATCTCATGTGTATGTATAAAGCACCTTATATATAAGTATCCATCGGGGGATTTCATTTTTTTCTTTTTCAAAAATTTTTTTTCAAAGAAAAGGAGAGCTTGATACCTCTGCTGTCAATAGAAAAGGCACGAATATGGGGGGCAAGCGCAATGTAATTACTGGCGCATGACACAACACGTGACCCCTGCGACAAAGCTAAAGTGGGGCCTTCTTTTTGCTCGTGTGAACAACATCTTCATTTTCTCATCTTCATCACTTTTTTGACAACCAATATTGATTTTGTGACAAGACGACATCTCCTTTCGGCGAGATATACCTGCTCAGTGGAATTTTACAAGTTGCGTGCGCACAGCATTACAAGCGGACTTGAACACGGCATTTTGACGTCGACCAGCAAGAGGGGACGACCTCGACTTTTCTTGGCGCAAAGAGAATCTTATTGCGCCGAGCGACAATTCAGATCCCAACCTCGAAAAACAATGGCGGAGACCGAGACAAGGCGAAAAGACGCGCCGGAAGCTGTGCCGTCTGAAAGGACACCCACAGAAACCACTCAAGATGAAGCGCCAGACAGAACGCACGCGACCAGCGACAAGGATGCGCCGCAAGCGACAGCAAAGGCCGATGAGACCGACAAGTCGATAGACAATGCAGACGATACTTCGTCTCCCCGTGGCGGTGACGATGTCGAAGACGGAGAAGCCGTGGAAACGACAGACGATGGAAAAGACAAAGACTCCGAGGAACTAGAGGCCGCAGAGGCAAAAGAGACAGCGGCACGATCACCATCACCACCACCGCTTCCCGATGAGCCGCTACCTGATGAGACGGGAGAAGATGACGGCTGGGACCCAGTGTGGAGCGACGAGCACCAGGCCTGGTACTTTTTCAATCGATTCACGCAACAGACACAGTGGGAGAACCCGCGGGTGCCCTCGTCTTCTGCCAATGGTGGCGCCGCCGTCGCCGCCGTAGCCGCCACAGGAGGCTACAACCCAGCCATCCACGGCGACTACGATCCGAATGCGTGGTATGCCCAGGGGTCCGGTAACGGCAGCAGCAGCAGCAGCAGCTCTGTCCCCAACGCAGGGGTTGGGGGTGCCGCTGCAGAGTATGCTGCCGGCGAGACGGACGAGGAAATGCTGGCAGCAGCCGCGGCGGCTGGCGCTGCTGCCATCCAGCAGTCGGGCGGCGGTGAGCAGGAGCATTATTCTCGCCGAGCGCATGACCAGCTCAATGCCTACTTTGATGTGGCGGCCATGACGAATGCGCACGACGGACGCAGCCTCAAGGCCGAGCGCAGTGGCAAGAAACCATCACGAGCTGAGCTCAAGGCGTTTCGAGAAAAGCGGCGGGCGAAAAAGGAAGAAAAGCGTCGTGCCTGGCTTCTTAATTAGACGGCGGCCAGCCTTTTTTTCCCCCTCCTTGTCTCCTTTTCTTTTTCCCTCTTTCACTCTGTTTCCATGTTTGTATTCATTCAAGGGCGTCATTTTTTTTTTCGTTTGTTGATCTAGGGCATGAGCGGCTTAGGGAGTTTCTACTGGTATTACTATCTATCATGACTCATGGGGTATCTACCCTATGAAAGTCTGGCCGGGCGGCAAAGGAGTTGGACTGTTTAGAGTTTGGGTTGTCCGTGGAATGGAATATGTAAGATACTATATTGTATGTGCAATAAACAAAGTCTACATGGTTCGCTAGGTATGCTACAGTATTGTGACAAGAACTTTTGATCTCAAGCTCCCCTCTTCTCTTTTTTTCTTCTCCCCTCCCCTTTTATTTTGTTCTCCGTTTTCTACCGTCCGTCAACTTCTTTTTATTCCTCGCCACTGTCTTCTTCATCAAAGACCATTTCCAGCTGCACACTGCCATCGCTGTCGTCATCACTGTCGTCGTCTGCAGCAGCAGCAGCAGCAGGGACAGGCGCCGCGGGAGCAGCAGGCTTGGAAGTATGCGGCCTCTTCGAGGCAGCGTCGTCCTCGGCTTGCTTGTCCGACTTGCGCTTCAGCGTCAGCGGCTCAAACTTGGTCGGTGCCGTGGCTGACGAAGCTGTCTCTCCTTGGCCGGAAGTCTTCAGGCTGCGGTCAGCAAAGACAGATGGAAGAGAGAAGCCACCGCTGCCACTGTCATTCCTGACCTGCTCAGTGCGACCGTTTACGGGGTCAGCGGCATCAGCCATCTCTTCATCCTCGGCAGCCTTTCCGTCTGCCTCAACGCCGCCATCCTCCCGACCATCGTCAACGTCATCGTTGTCGTCCTCCTCTTCGCCTTCGGGTGCCTCGCCCGGCGCACCGGCAGCCGAAAAGATGTTGCCAAAGTAGTGAGGAGCAGCGCGGAGGTTGCTGCGGAGAATCTCCATGTCCATGCCGTGAGGGTAGGCCCGAGACAAAAAGGGAATGGTGTTGGCGAAATAGCGACCGGTCTGGTCGACGTAAGGCTGCAACACGCTGGCCACCATGGCGTCCTTGTCGGCGCTGAGAATGGCCGTGCGGTCGAGCAGCGTCCGATCCGCCTTTTTGACGTGCTGCGGAGGAATATAGGTGAGAACACCCGCCAGCAGGCCATGGGCGGCCTTGATATGCGTCGTGTCGAATCGGAACGCATTCTGATCCGCACCGCTGCCGCCACGAGCTGCTGCTCCCGGCTTCAGGTAGGCATCGGCATTCGTCGCGCCGGCCTTGTTGCGAGCAGCGGCAGAGGCCGAGGCCGAGGCCAACTTTGCACCCTGTCCGCCGGCCTGCTGAGAAGCCGCACCCTGAACCGGGCCGGAAACCTTTTCCTGCGGCAGCTGACCAATCGACGAAAGAATGTCGTGGCAGCAGGACCGGATCACGACGACAACCAGCGCATCGACCGACATGCGCGAAAGCGAGGGGCCAACCAGAGGCAGCAGCGCGCGGACGAGCTTGTACGTCGTCTCCCGAACAATGGGACTGCGCCGGTTGGCAGCAAAGATGCGCACGGCGTCGTCGAGGATCGTGGGCGTCAGGGGCACAATATGAGTGCCCATGCGGCTGACAATGCTGCACGTCAAGGACAGAGTGGCCATCTGGATACCAGGCAGCAGCGACCACAGCTCGTCGCGCTCGTCGCGGCTGATACTCGGGTTGATGAGTGCGCTGTAGTCGCGCTCTGACAGAACAGCGCCGTGGCCATTGGTCGCAGCAGACGGCGTGAAGATGACGGCTATGCGCGACACGAGGGCCGACAGCATGCCGAGAGGAACGGCGACGGGCGCCTTAGTCGGATAGTCGAAAAAGGCGGCAATGGTCTGCAGCAGGCCGACAAGACGCTGCACGCCGCTGGCAAGACCCGTCCACGCAGGGAGATCGTCGGCCGATGACCCCTCGGCACCGCTGCTGCTGCCGCCTGCCGGCTCGCCCTCGTCCGAGACCTGCGTGACAGCCACGCCGGCCGCCGACGGGTCGCGCGCCTCGCGGATACTGCGGAAGATCTGGTCAGCCGTGGCGTGCGCATCGCGGATCAGCGCATGCAGCAGTTTGGTCCACTCCTCGGCATAGGCGTTCTTGGCCGCCGTGTAGTGCAGCAGCACCCAGAGGTGGCGCGCGCTGCGGCGCAACGAGTGCGGCACAACCACTGCCTCGCCGTCGTCCTCGCCGTCTCCATCCTCACCGCTGCCGCTGCCTTGAGACACCTCGTCCGAGGCTGTTGGGGCAATAAACGTTCTCAGAACAGCCCGGATCTGGCCTGCAAAGGGACGCAGCGTCGTCGGGTACAGAGGAACCAGCGCAGCGAGGGCGTGCACGGCCGTCTCGACCACGGCCATGGGCACCCTGCTCGTGCCCTTGCCTCCTTTGGCCGTCTTGGCCTTGGCCGTCTTGGCCAGGCTCTTTCCGGCGCCAGAACGCATCAGCTGAAGGCATGCCGTCGCAAACGTCGGGACCGTCGGTGTCGCAATCTCGCGAACAAGGGTCGGGTAGTCGTTGAGCAGCGTGTAGATGCGCGTCAGCGTGACAATGGCCACGTTTTTGGATGAGGCCGGGTCAGGTTTCTATTCAAAGTGTTAGAAAGAATAGTGAGACAGAGAGAGAGCGAAACAAAGATACAAAGGAAAACTCTTGTACCTGAAGAATGGAGAGAAGAGCGCGAACCCATGGCTCGCTTGTGCGCAGACTCTCCCAGCCGCCTACATCGACGACAGCCTTGGCCAGAACTGCTCCCGCAAACCGACCTTGGGCATGGCGACCCTGAAGCAGAGAGTTGATCTGCGTCTTGAGCTTGTGCACGAGAACAGAAGCCTCGCCGGCCTTGGCCTTGCCCTGCTGTTCCGCTGGAGCCGACAGAGCATCGCCGCACCGAAGGACGTGGCTCACCAGCAGCGGAGACAGCGCTGGAAGGTCAGCAGGGGCCGTTGCTGCCAGTCGCCGCGACAGCACGCGCAGGTCTGTTGGGACGGACATTGTCGAGATGTGGCTGGTCGAGGACGACGAAAAAGAGAGGAGATCAAAAGTGGACGAGAAGTATTGTAACAGGCGCAAGTTTTTGGCGCTCTTTTTTTTTTTTTTTCGCAAAACCTCTCAAAACGTTATAATGTGCCCTTATCGAGGATCATCAACACGCCTTTATGCCGATTCGTGTATGCGCACCGCCTTCACAATAGCTGGCTGTCGTGAAGATGTCGAGGCTCGCTATCGATATCAAAAATAAAAAAAAAGTTTCTTAAAGCTCGATGGCCCACTTTTCTTCTCATTGATAGAGCGCGAAACGGTCCCTGGCATGTGTCCGGCATACGCTGCAGCGTCGTATTTTGATTACATAAGCAGAATTTACGATTTTGATTTCTGCTCTACAAAACTTGCACCGTTTGTTCGTACAACGGTCGCAAATTGCAATTGTCGATGCTGTCCTAGCTGACCATCTCACTCATCGATACACGGCGGCATTTGTGAGTGCAGGAATGCTGAACCGCGGTCATGCAGCACGTCAGACGACGCGTGCTGGTACGAAAAAAAAAAGGTACTTACAACCTGCAGGCTACAGCAGCCAAGCTCTAGCTCACTAGCGCGGCGCCGCCCAGGGCCTGGAGCGTGATTGGCCAAATACGGCAAGCACCGGCCCCGGGCCCCCTTTCTCCGTGCCTGGTGTCTTTCTGCCACGCTGCGCAAGGAAGGAGCGAGACAATTGTTGATAAAAAGGACATCGAGAGTCCCTGCCTCGTCCGGCACGCACTTTTAGGAGTTCCAGCGCCGCAGCCTACTCTCTGCGACGCCAATGCGCAGTGCTCGACTTTTTCCCTGCTCTTGCCATTGATCCACGCCATTCTTTCATACACACGCCCCCTGCGACGGCAGGCCGTCTCTTGCGTGACCACACCGACTCGCCCTCCTTGTGCCGACTCGGCCTCGATCTCAACCTCAATCTCAGCTCTCTTTCTCTCGACCCGAAAACAAACCTCAGGGGACGCTCGACCGTTTTTGCGTCGTGAGACATGCCCCTTTTGGCCTCTCATTTGCACTAGCCTACCCACGATCCCGCCGTTTGCGACCAGCCGGAGCCGTGCTGCCGTAAATACGGCGCCGTCGAGATGAGTGTATGTCGGCCATCACCTTCTCATGAGCCAGCTTCTGCTCGGCCTTTCCCATCCACCAACGTTCAGAACGTATACTTGTTTCCATGGTCCGCTAACCACGCCCAGCGCAACGTCAACAAGGCAGCCAACTACCTGCTGCTGCTCGACGAAGCCCGCTGCTCAGGCAACTGGGATGCCGTCCCCGAATATGTCCGCAAAGTCCGGAAGCATGCTCCGGCCCGAGCTTGTAAGCTCCTCCAGCTGTCCCCTTCCTCTTTAATCTGTTTGAGTGCATGCTTGATTTTCTGACCGCGTCCGTCCTCTTCGTAGGCCTCACCCTGACGGCTGAAACCGAGGCCGCCATCGAAAAGGCCACCCGAAATGCCCCCTCCACAGCCCGTCCAGCCGGCAGCGACGCTGCACTCCCCGCAAACAGGGGCCTCGACATTGCCGCCCAGCTGCCAAAGCTCGAGGCGGCCGCAGATGCCGAGACGGCTCACCAGCAGGACCGTTTCCAGTGCCGTGTTTGCATCGGCTGGCTGCACTGGGTCGCCGGTGACTACGACAATGCGCTGGCCACTCTCCCCGAGAGCCTCGACGCCGAGGTCGACCTTTCTGCCGGCAGCGCCGACAGCCTCGCCGTCACTGACTGGACGCGTGTCTGCGCCCTCAAGTCGGCCTACCTGCGTGCCAACTGCCTCGCGCGCAAGGCCCAGCGCAAGGAGGCGCTAGCCGTCTTCGAGGCCGGTCTGCCCTGCATCACCTCTGCCCACGTCGCCCAGCAGTCCAAGGGCCAGCTCCGCTATTGGTCCGAGCTCTTCCTGACCGAGTACTGCATGCTCCTCAGCGCCACCCTCGAGCAGGGCGAGACGAGCCTCGACGAGCCCAGCAGCCTCGTGGGCCTCCGTGCCTGGGCCAAGTACTGGGAGGGCACCACCGGCGCGGCCCAGCTCGGCGGCTACGGCTTCCGTGGATCGGTGCCCCGCCGGCGCATCTGGTTCGAGTACTACGCTGTGCTCTCCGAGATCCTCGAGGACGGCGAGCCCTACCCTGCTGGCTTTTCGCCCCTCGACTACAACCCGTCCGATGACGATGCGGCACAGCGCACGCGTCTGCGCATGGAGCTGAAGCGTGTCGAGTCGACGTATGAAGCATTGCTGCTGGAGGAGACGGCGTTCCCGCGTGCTGAAGACGAGCGCGCCGAGGTCGAGGCGTTTGTGGCCCTGGTCGTGCAGAACTGGACCGTGTTTAGAGGCCGCGGCTGGCACGATGCCGATCTTGGTCAGGGCGGCAAAGAATCGACGAGCCGCAGCGTGCTCGACATTCTGTACCGTGCATCGACCAAGACGTACCACTCAACGGCCATCCTGCGCCACCTCTTCACTGTCCACCTGGCTGTCGCCGAGTTCGACCTTGCCTTCAAGGCGTTTGACTCGTACCTCGGCCTTGTCAAGAAGGGTAAGGCGCGCATCATCAAGACGGGCCGTGACGAGCCTAGCCTCGACGACGATGCCACCGTCTTGGAGACCATCTCGCTCTGCATCGAGTCGCTTTGCCGCTACGGCGACAAGGCGGCTGTGGAAAAGGCCCACGGCCTCGCTCTGGAGCTCGAGGAGTGTCTCTCTGAGCTGCAGATGCACGACGCCATTACTGAGCTGGCCGACGACGATTACGACACCGCTTCTTACGCCGGTAGCAGTGCGGCGGCGGCGGCAGCAGCAGCAGCAGCAGCACCCAAGACCACCCTGGTCGTCAAGACCAAGGGGAGCGATGTGCCCGGCAGCGTCATTGCGCTTGCATGGCAGGCAGCCGGTCTTGCCTGCGCCCAATGGGCGCGCACGACGTTTGATTCAGCTGCACGCAGCGATATTCAGCTCAAGGCGACGCGCCATCTGCGCAAGGCCCTGGCGCCCGAGTTTGGCCAGCAGACCAACTATCGCAGCATATTTTCTCTCGGTGTTTTGCTAGCGGAGCAAAGGGAACTCGGCCCGGCCATTGACCTTGTGAAGACTGCGCTGATGTCGGGCAAGCCCACGCCGCCAAAGACGGCTTCCTCATCTGCAGGAGGCGATGCCGCTGGCGACCAGGACCTCGCACACGAGCAGCCGTACTGGCGCGAGCGGAACCTCATTCCGCTGTGGCACCTTCTCGCCCTGCTGCTGTCTGCGCGTCAAGACTACGTCATGGCAGCACGCGCGTGCGAGGGCGCGTTTGAGCAGTTCAAGGACCCAGCCGTTCTCTTTGGCAGCGCCAACCTGTACCGCAGCGAGCACCTGAACGAGGCCGACCAGAGCAAGAACGAAAAGGCAGCGGGCGGTATGAGCGGTATGAGCGGTGGTCTCGTCGACGAGATGGACGATTTTGAAAAGGAGCGGATCCTCGAGGTCAAGATGACGCAGCTCGCCCTGGTCGAGCTGCTTGAGAGTCCCAAGGTGGCCGTCAACGCCAGCCTGGAGCTGCTGAGCCTGTTTGCGCGTCTCTTTGGCCCACCGCAGCCCTTCAAGGCAGCCAACAGGCCTGCCAACGACCTCCTGAGCATCCCCCGGGCCAGTGACATGCCCCCGAAGAGCTCAGCCGGCACCCTGCGCAGCATTCGCGGCAGCATCTTTGGCCGGCACAGCAACAACAGTCACGGTGAGCGCGTTGGACGGCCGTTGACCAAGCATGGTCTCGAGCGGGCAGGGTCGACTGCTGTGTCGCGTCCCCAGACAACACAGACCGTGCGGACAGTCTTGACGATGCAGACAACCATGGCATCGAGCCCCGAGCACAACAACAACATGTCGATGGCGCCGGCCATCCAGGTCACCAAGGACTTTGACGACTTCCGGCGGTCGCGCAAGTCGGGCAACTACAATGAGCGGCGCAGCCAGTCCAACAACCGCCGCAACAGCCTGCGCAAGCGCGATCCGAGCGGCAGCCGGCGGCGTGCTGTCAGCAGCGGCGGCGCTGGTGCGGGCCACATCCAGATGGGATCGAACCTGACCGACAACGACGCCGGCGACGACGCTGCGGCACAGCAGCAACTCTACAGCAACACGGGCCGTCGGCGGATGTCGTCGGTGGGCCCTCCCGTGTCGTTGAGCCGGCAGGCATCACAGGTCGAGTCCATTGCATCGCCATCGCAGCAGCGCCTGCGCGCAGCCGATGCCGTGTCGGACAGTGGCGCATCAGACTCGCTGCTGTTCCTTGGCGGCGCGGCAGGCACGCCCGTGGTCCGGTTCTCCAAGGAGCATGAGAAGCGGCGGCGGCACACGATCCTGGTCGAGGTGTGGCTCATGATTGCCGGCTTTTACCGCCGCGCCGAGATGTTTGACGATGCGGCGCGGTCGGTCGAGGAGGCGCAAAAGCTCGTGCAGGAACTCGAGGCCGATGTGACGCGCAGCTCGTCGGTTGGCACTACGGCGTCGACGCGGACGCGCGGCTGGGTCGGCAAGAAGAGTGTCGACGAACTGTGGGCCGATGTGTGGGCAGAAATGGGCGCGCTGAATGTCGGACGTGGCAACGCCTACGATGCCCGTCTTGATTTCGAGGCAGCGCTCACGCACTTTGCCGACCACCCGGCCGCCACGGTGGGCTTGTCCAACATCTTGCTCGACATTTACAGCGAGAAGCTCGTGCTCCCGCACGCGATCCCCCGTCTTGAAATGCCCGACGGGTCCCTGTTCCCTCCGGCGCATCAGCCCAAGCAGAGCGCCAGGGAGGCACGGCCTGCCCTGCCGTCAACGCCGTTGGGACTGGCGCCCTCCGACGACAAGGACAGCTTGGACAGCCTGGACAAGGACGGCAAAGACGGCAAGACCATCCGAGACCGGGATACGACGGGATCCAAGATTCTCGACGATCTACGCAACGGCCTGGGCACCAACGGTCTTGGCGGGCTCTCTGCGACAGCTGCCGCCTCCACGCCTAAACCCAGCACGGAGAAGCTGCCACCTCCGTACAAGGCGACTTCGCTGCCGCGCATCGACCGTCTGGCCGCTCGTGACCGGGCCTTTGGTCTGCTTTCGAGCCTCACCAAGCTCGGCAGCGCATGGAACGATTCCGAGGCATGGTTCGCCTTGGCACGCGCTCACGAGGAGAGCGGACAGCCCGACAAGGCCAAGGAGGTTTTATGGTGGTGCGTGGAGCTCGAAGAGGCCATGGGAGTGCGCCCCTGGTCTAGTGTGGGCACTGGTGGCTATGTTTTGTAATTTTTTTTCTTTTTTTTATTATTATTCTTTTGATCGGCATCGCTCGCGATGCTTTCCATACTCTTTTATGCGTCTCTTATTTCATCCTTTTTTTCTTTACTTTCTTGTTTCGTTTTTATTTCATTTACAACAGCGGTCGAAAGGCAATTTGCTACCTTTGCAGTTTCATTCGGTCCAAAAAAAATAGAAAGCGGATTATTTAGGTACTTACGTTTCCATGTTGACAGTTCCATATACAAGCCCGGAGTAAAGATGTGACGAATAGGAGCGTCATGATGGATGTGAATGTCCCCCTGGCAGACATTGAAGTACAGTGTGTAAACACAGTGTTTTAATAATATGAACACTGTTCCACCTTCCATCAGAGCTCCCGCTCTCTCCCGCCATCTCCGACGCCGCTTTTCGCTAGCGTCGTTTTCCCCTCGCTGGCGGTCCTCCCCCAACGGAGCTTCCAGGGGAACAAAAAAACAACACCTGTCACTGCTAGACACCACTGAAACAGGGCCAGGTACGAACCTATCTCCGGCACGTTGTCAGGCCATTTCAGCAGGGTGGCTACAGCGGAGCACACCGAGCTCTAGCGAAAAACACCCGCCAATTTCCGTTGTGCATTTTCCATTTTCGTATTTTTTTCGGCGAAGATTGCCCCGATTTCCTCAATCCCAACAAAGCAGAAAAAAAAGATCACGATACGCTTTGTAGTGCAGCTCAAGCGACATTCAGAGATTACGGTGCCTCTTTGACGCAACAACGACGACAACACCGCCCATTGACCTGACGCCGCATCTCAATTGAGCGAGGATCTCGACCTTATCGCCTCTTTCTTCTTTCCCTTCTTTTTCTAGCAATTTGCAATGGCCAGCTTTGCCGCAGCAAGCCGCATGTCGGCGAGGCTGATGTCGCGCGGTACGACAGCGAAGGGGATGCGCAAATGGAACAATGAAAACAATCTAACACTCTTTTGCTCTAGGCATCTCGACCTCGGCGCGCCGTGCTGTCGCGCAGAACTTTACGATGCCGGCGCTGTCGCCGACGATGACCGAGGGCAGCATTGCCGCGTGGCGCGTCAAGGAGGGCGACCGGTACGCGGCCGGCGACGTTCTGCTCGAGATTGAGACGGACAAGGCGACCATGGACGTGGAGGCGCAGGAGGACGGCGCTGTCTTCAAGATTGTCCAGCAGGATGGCAGCAAGGGCATTCCCGTGGGCACGCGCATTGCCGTGCTGGCCGAGGCCGACGATGACCTGGCCACGCTGCAGATGCCGGCAGAGGAGAAGGCGGCAGCACCAGCAGCACCAAAGGAGGAGCCCAAGGCGGCGGCGGCACCAGCAACAGCACAAGCAGCAACATCGGCATCAACAGCAGCACCCACGTCGACGGCCACCTCGAGCGGCAGCGGCAAGACGGCCCGCTGGCCCCTCTACCCGTCCGTCTACATCCTCATCAAGCAGAGCGGCCTCGTCCCCGAGGAGGTCGTGTCCAGCATGACGCCCACGGGCCCTGGCGGCCGTCTTCTCAAGGGCGATGTGCTCGCCTACCTCGGCAAGGTCTCGTCTGCCGTCCCGGCCGATCTCGAGGCTCGCTACAACACTCTCTCGCACCTCGACCTGAGCAACATCAAGGTCAAGGAAACTGCCGGCCCCAAGGAGACGCCCAAGGAGGATGCTGCTGCCAAGAAGGCTGCGGCGGCGGCTCCTGCTACCCCCGTCAAGACGTCTGTCTCGCTGCCCGTCTCGCTCGAGGCCGTGCTCGATGCCCAGGACAAGATCCAGCAGTCGCTCGGTGTCTTTATGCCCGTGTCGACCTTTGTCGCTCGCGCCACCGACGTCGCCAACGACGCTCTGCCCCGTGTCGGCCCTGCCCCCCAGCCCTCGGCCGACGCTCTCTTTGAGGCTGTCGTCTCGGGCACCTCCTCGTCGCCAGCCTCCTCCAAGCTGTCGCGCGGCTTCTACCGTCCCCAAATCTCGGCCCTGCCCGCGGCCACCACCAAGCGCGCCTCGTCTGCCTCGGCTGACATTTTTGATATCTTGAGCGGCAAGGCCAAGGCTACGACTCCCGCACGGCGTGCTGCTCCCGCACGGGCGCCGGCCGTCTCGACTGGCGTCAACTTCTTTACCGTGTCTGTCCCCACGGCCGAGACCAAGCGTGCCCAGGTCTTCTTGGAGCGGCTCAAGGTGGTCCTCGAGAACGAGCCCGGCCGGCTGGTGCTGTAATAAAAAAAAAGCACTGAAAGGAAGGGTGGTCGGGCAGGATTTTAGGAAAGGCTCCCCTTCTTTGCTGTTGATGTGTCTTTTGTCTCTCTACTACAACTACATCCTCTTTTTCTTCCCCTCTTATGTTGTAAATGTTGTCATAATTTTTTTGGTCTATCGCCACATCCAATTTTTTTCCTGCCCTCTCTTCATTTTAGCAAAATAGAAGCCTGACACTTTTTTTTACCCCAACTGCATGAAAGTCAGGAGTTACCTAACTATCTACACTGTCTACCTACCTATTTGTGTATAGGTATCATTAGGTTACAATCTTGGGGTTGCAGACCCTTGAAAGGCAGAGATATGGCGCAGCCTTCCATGGTTGCATTGTTCTTTAAGAACCGTTATTTTTCTCTTTGTCACCAACCAACACTTTCCCCTTTTGTCCCCCTGCATGCCGTTACCGCTTTCGTTCTTCTTTTCCAACGGCCATCTACAACCATGTATTGTTCACATCAAAGAGCTCTGTTTTTGAACAATGGCCTTTATGGTATTTTATCCCTTGTTCAACGAAGATGGGAAAGACGACCATAGCCCATGCGCCATGGGTGTTGCTTCTATTCAAGATGAAGCCCATTGCCATTCCACGTCTAGAGAACCCGGGTTTTTCAAAAACGCTTCTTTCGCGACTTTTATGGTTTTTCAAACGATGCCTATACTATTACTTTCAACTCATATAGAACATTCACCATGAAGCAAAATCAAATGATCACGATACTTCTCTCGACTGGAGTCACCGTCCAGGCTCTTCCCTACTATCGCCTCTCCACGTTTTGCACATCTGTGGCCACACAGGTGGTCATCTCCACGTCTGTTGCCACAGTCACCTTTCCCGGTGGACCAATGGTAACATTGCCAGCCTCCAGCTACCAAACATTATCACCGGAAACGCAGAGCAGCTCCTTGCCAGGAGCAACGGCGACACAGCCTCCTGCTCCTCCTCCCCCACCCCCTCCTCCCCGGTCCAGATCAGCATTGCAAGACTCGAGTGCTGTAGATCGCGTGACAACCAGCAGAACGCATTCCATATCGATGCCCGCCACAGCGTCGACATTTTCAACTGCAACTTTTCCATCTTCATCGTCTGCCGTGCACGCAGAGTCAAGCACGGTCACCTCTACAGCTACAACTTCAACAGCCACATCAACCTCATCACTGCCGTCATCACTCGCGGTCACATCTTTTGCACCATCTTCAGCATCGTCCTCGACACCTTCTCACACTTCTTCAGCCTTGCCCGCTTCCATCGCAGCAAACAAGTCCTCCTCTGCCACCAGTGGCGGCGTGATCGTGGTGGCTACCATTGTTCCCCTTGTGTCGATCGCCGTGGCCGTCCTTGTCTTTATATTCAGAGAGCCTATCAAGGCCAAGATTAAGAAAAGGATTGTGCACAGGGAACGGGAGAGTGTCGTTGAGTACACCAGCCCCGACAACGATGATACCGACGGCGCCCTGTGGCGGGCGGGCAGCAGCGAGATTCCCATGGGCAGCTCGCACGCTATCGCACGAGATGCCACATGGCGCGCACGTCCAATCTCGGAAGAGCAGAGCCCATACAGTCAAGAGGCAGGAACTTTGACCATTGTTCCGCCTTCTGCAGCATCGACGGCGCAACCTACAGCCACGAGCGTGTCGCAGCAGCCATTCTGGCCAATGCCCCCTGGACACAATGGACCATCTATTCCCCTTCCGGAAAACCCAACAGACACACCCCAGGAGCAGCACATGACACGCACCATCTGGAGTCCAACGGCGTCGATCGAATTTAATCTGGAGGAAAAGGGGGGACAGCGAAAAGCACAGCCGAAGAAAAGGCTGGTCACTCTGGCCATGGTGCGCCGTACCACAACCAGTTCCGCCATTATTTGCATTATCTGCCATATCTACAAAAGGAAGCTAGCACGGAAAGTTTGCGGGGACGGACTGTGTAGGTAAATAAATAAAAAAAGTTCTACGTGTACCTATAATATATATACTTACTGCCTGGCTCAAAGCCACGTATTTATTTGGTTGCCCATTGTTCGTTGTCAAGCCCCCTTGCAACAGTACATCCCTTCATTGGCTTTCGCGCATAAGACTGTAACGTGCACATCCTGTATATAAGTGGCCAGATGCCGAGGTCGTCTCTGTAACGTAAGACGACATTGTAGATCAAACGACTCCGCGAAGA
This sequence comes from Intubia oerlemansii, assembly GCA_020002355.1. Lineage (NCBI taxonomy): Eukaryota > Fungi > Ascomycota > Sordariomycetes > Ophiostomatales > Ophiostomataceae > Intubia > Intubia oerlemansii. The sequence continues at coordinate 24,162 of JAGKRZ010000092.1, forward strand.
CGTGCATGTACACGGCATTGCCGAAAACATGGAAATAACCTTGCAGGGCATCTGTTCAAAGCACGTTTGAGATCAGTCCCGCAGCATGGGTATCTGCACTTATCCCCTATAAATATATAGAATAAATATACTCATTGGCATTTAGGCTTCTCGTATTCATCTTGGCCTTGGGCCATGCGACTCCTTTATTTTAAACAGACACACAGCCTCGCCCTCCTTAAATGGGGGAAAAAACTGTATATATAAAAAAACTATAGCAGACAAAGGGGTTCTTCCGCGGAAAGGCTGTATGACGAACTTGCATTTTTTTCTGGCACGCTGCGTTTTTAGTGCTTTGTACGCTATATCGTATTCACCCGAATGACGTCGTTTTACTAGCGCCGGACCGAGCTTCGGCGCTTTTGGCAGGCGGCCGCCCTATGCCCCATTTTGCATCGCCTGATTGGCCAAAAAGTGGGCCGTGCAAGTGAGATACATGTATTTCGTACATGTACGATATCTTACTCCGTGGGTTCCTGCACCAAGTTTCTCCACTGAAAGATTTGTGCCAACAGCCAGCCGGCACGGATTGCGCTGGTCATTGCCTAAAACATAAAAATCTGAATCGCCGTAGCATGGCTTTGTGCAAAAGATGACTGCATAGCGTCAGGAAGGGTCAGACAATCCACCCTAGGAAAATTGAGGGTACTCCGTAGGGGCTGTGAACACAGCGGATCTGACTGCTTTGACGCTTGACCCTGCGTTAAGATCAGCCATTGTTGCACGAGCTCAGAAACACTGCGTGAGGTCCAAACAAACAGCGAGAAAACTACTCGTACAGTGAAGGGAGTACGGAGTAAGGAGTAAAAAAAAAAAAAGTGAAAAAATATAAAGTATAAAAAAAGGCTACAAAAACTCAATGGGACGTCACAAAAAGCGCACATCACGCCAAGAAGCACCCCACTTTTCCGCGTCCGCCAATCCGCTAGCCAGATGGAGAGGGGCTTGTTATGGTTGGAGTCCTGCCTGTTTGGGCGGCGTCGGTGTTGTACTGCACCGTGTTGTGTGTGTGTTTTCTCTTTTTTTTTAGCGGTCAGCCGCGCCTTTCTTCACCGTTACCCACCTGCTGGGCACCCTGCGGCACCCTGCGGCAGTCACGGCGTAGTGCCCAACCCACTAACCACCAAGCACTAGCCCACTAGCCGCCAGGCGCCAGGCGCCAAGCCGCCCGCCACTGGACACAAACTACATGTACATGCACTGGCCGCTACTACTGCTGGCCGCAACTTTTTGCGGTCCCCTCTTTCTCTCAGCACGCCGCAATCTCGCACAAAGTCTCAGTCTCAGCAGCCTCCCCCAGTTCATTCACTCTCCTTCTTTCCCCCACGCCCTCGCGACGCCCTCGTCGTCCATCAGTACACCGTCGCACTGACCCCGTCGGCTCGCCACAACGCGGATACTCGCAGATACTGGCAGGCACACCTGGCACAGGCGGGATAGCTGCTTCTAGCCCACCGACATACGCGGCCCAAGAATTCGCACATTGGCTGTGCCTCGTTTTGTGCCTCTCTTCATTATTTGTGCCTTGGTGCTCCCGACGGCCTCCCAGATACGGCATTACGACACCGGTACACCGGTACGTGATATTGCCAGTACACGAAAAAAAGGGAAAAAAGGAACAGCGAGAGCAAGGAGAGAGAGTGTGTGAGAGATAGAGAGAGCGAGGAAAAAAAAAAGGTCCAACGACGAGAGAATGGAAGCCGACGGACCGACACGTTTGTGATAAAGACGACGCACCCCCTCCCTCTCTCCCCACCCCTTCTCTCCCATTACATCGGTCGATAGACGCCAGTGAGACAGCAGCAGATCGGTTCTCAGATGTACGCACACTCGCGATCTCGAACCACGTCCTCCACTATCCTGCCCGGTGCGCAAGGCTCGCAACCACAACAAGCTGCTCCTCCACGACCGCCCACCATGCTGAGGCACCAGCAGCAACAACAGAAACAACAACAACCACAGCAGCAGTATCATCAGTATCAGCAGCAGCCGTATCAGCAGCGCCAAATGTATTCACAACAGTATCAACAGCCACAGCAGCAGCAGCAGCAGCAGCATCTCGGCCACCCGCAAATGACACACACTCACCGGTCCTCCTCTGTCAACACCTTTAGCAGCATGTCCAGCGGCGGCGGCGGCGGAGGCGGTAGTGCCGGTGGTAGCATGATGCAGCCCGCGGCCTACCACCAGCAGCAACAGTCCAACGACATCCGTCGGTCCATATCATCGCGCTCCGGCGCCCCCATCTCCCCGCAGTCCTCCTACGTTGCTCTGCTGCGTCGCCAAAAGGCTACCGTCTGGAGCGAGCGTGCTCAGTTTGAAGACCCCCGTCTTGTCGCCCAGCAGCGGGCGGCCCGTATGCGCGCCAATCGCGAGATTACGGGCAATGCGCCAGGCATCATGGGCCTCTCGGCAGGCTCGCGCACAAGCACGGGCCTCGGATCGGCTGGAGGCAAGGTCTCGGGCAAGATTCGCCATCACGGCAGCAAAACCACCTCGCTGGGTTTTGGTGCCGACAGCAACTACGTCGGCATCGGCGGCGTTCCTCTGCGTCTTAGTGCGACCGAGGTCGAAGCCGAAGACAGCGACGAAGACGACGGTCTCGCTGCTGCCGCCGCCGTCGCCGCTGCCGCTGCCGGTGGTAGTATGGGCAGTGCCGGCCGGACCGGCCATCGTCGCACCGGAAGCAGCGGCCGCAGCAGCACGGCTAGCGGTCTCCGCGGCAGTGCCCCCTACCGCACATCGTCGGGTATCCTCGTGCCCGCCAGCGCTGCCGCCTCCAACACAAACAGTTCCTCCTCACGGCGCAACAACAGCACCAACAGCACCATTGATGCTGCCACGCCCGAGCGCACCGGCAGCCTGGCCGGCAGTGCCAGCCAGGAACGTCTGCGCGATGACGCCGCCAGCGGCAAGGCCCGCAGCATGGCGAGCATCGGCAGCAGCAGCATGGGCGAGCGTGCCGACAGCGTCGGGGAAATTCCTTCCTCCACCTCGGGCAACGCCCCTTCGCTCCCTGCCAACAGCGCTGCCAACGCCGCTCTTACCCGTGAACGCAGCGTGCGTAACCCCGAAGAGTTGCGGCGCCGCGGCAGTGTGGACGAGCGCACAATGACCATGTCGGCTGGCCGGCTGTTTATTGCAAACCCGGACTGAACACTTGTCGTCTGCCGCTGTCCGACCTCTGCCGTCTCTTTTTGCGTTATCCTCTCTGTCTTGACTGCCAAATATCACTTTCTCCGATCTCTTCTATTCCCAGCAGCTCGGCCGGCTGCTATTTAATGTCTACCTTTGGGTGGCATTTTGTTATATATACTCTGGGCTCCTTGGAGGAGCTTCCTGGGCGCCTTGGTTTATGAGAGCGTGTAAAGGCTTCCACTTGTATATAGCCATTTTTTGTTTACCTACATTCCAAACATGTATTGTGGCACAACGTTGAAGCAGTATCATCTATTTGCCATCATACATCTCACTTAACACTGTCAATCCACCATATAAATGCATATATACGATATCGGATTATCCATAATGACTAATCATTCGGTGATCTCCTCTTGGCACTTTAACAGATAAAGTGGGTCGCGTCCAGTGCGCGTTGCCTGTAACGCGTAAAAAGTTGCGTGCGACCGCGGCCTGACGCCAAATATACGCGTCGGACGACCCCCATTTCCAGCATGAGTTGGAGGGTTCCACTGCTCAATGCACTCGTTCTCTCGTATGCCCACGTCTCCTCCGTCCGGGCTCGTTGCCGTGAACTTGACCGCCACCATCCGATTCACAACACGCGCGTCATCCTCCCATCTCGTCGCTCTTTTGTTTACGACATACTGGATTTCCTGGGTTCTTCAAAATCGACATTCGCTCGTGCCTTTCCGTTTGCTGGCAAACCTTATTTTTTTTCCGAAACTGACAAACGACGATCGGTCGCTCCTTCCTCGTCACGCAACTCCTCTTGCCTTTTTGTGCACGCTCTCTTCTGCCAACTGCGCCCTCTTGTTTCGACACATCTCAAAAATCGAACTGACGATACTTGTACAATCTCGAACCGTCGCAAACTCCATTGACCTTCTCTCATCCCATCAAACTATCCCCTCCCCCCCCCCCCCCCTCGCCATCTGCGCTCGTCGCTGACACATGGCGACACCACACATGCCTCTCAGCAGCATGTCAGCAAACATACAAGACGCCGGAGCTGCGTCGCCAACGCGGAAGCGAACTCTCGATGCCTTTCTCAAGACTGGAAGCAATGGCAGCATTGGCACCAACAAAACCACCAGCGGCAGCGGCAGCGACAGGGTGAAGCCGCCGGCACATTTGGCCACGGCGCCGAAGCAGCCGAGCAAACTCCAGCTCGTGACCAATGCTAAAAGCTTGGATTCCATGGAGATTGACTCGGAAGGTCAGCCTGACAACAATGCTGACCTCTCTTCGCCACTATCTGAGCTGTCCGACTCCCACATGTCCATGCTCACCGATGACGCCGGTACCACCACGCCCGCTCGCCGCTCCACCTCCCCGACCACCACACCCCAAACTTCGTCGAGTGACCTGCCGCAACTTGTCATTACCATTGATTCTCTGCCAGGAAATCTCGCCGAGACTCCTACTCATACGACGACGACGACGACTACTACATCTGCGGCTCCGCCTGCCAAGCGCAAGCGCCTGACTCCTGCTGAGCGTGAAGAAAAGGCCAAGGCCGAGGCCGCTCGTAAGCTGGAGAAGGAGCGTGCCGAAGCGGCCAAGAAGCGCGAGCGTGAAGAGCAAAAAGCGGCCGCGGAAGCCAAGAAGAAGGCGGCTGCCGACGAAAAGGAAAAGAAGCGCAAGCAAAAGGAAGAGGAAGACCGGAAAAAGGCCGAAGAAAAGGACAAGAAGCGCAAGGAAAAGGAAGAAGAGGAGCGTCGCATCCAAGAAGCCAAGGAGAAGAAGGAGCGTAGCCAACTGCGCCTCAACTCTTTCTTCAAGACGGGCGCGAGCGCCGCATCTGGCACATCTACAGCAGCATCGACAACAGCATCGTCGTCTACACCACATCTCGTCCCCGGAACGCCACCAGCCAAACCCATCACAATTCGGGGCGGCTCTGCCTCGCCCAGAAAAGGCGCGTCTGCATCGGCCAGTGGCGACGGTGGCGGATCGCCATCTGCCCCTGCTGCTGCGCAAGTATCTGAATATGACCGCGTGTTCAAGCCATTCTTCGTCAAGGAGAATGTCGTCATGGCGACCTCCATGTACGGTATGGATGACGAGACCAAGGCGGTCAAGTCACGCATCCTCGACGAGCACCTGTCTGGCGCGCGTGGCGCGTTTGTGCCCGCGAAGCCTTTTACTGCGGCAACTGCCGTGGACTACTTTCACCTTCCCTGCCGCAGCGACCAGCGTCCCTTGCCTCGCGGGCGGACACGACCTTCTGTTCGCAAGATTATGAGTCTTATGGGCGGACAGGCCGGCTACGGCGAGGCACAAGATGCACAGGCAAAATTGGCACGGGACCTGCTCAAAACGGTGCCCATGAAGTATTTGTTTTTCCGCGAAGATGTGCGGCCAGCATATTTTGGCACTATCACGAGCCAACCGCCGACGGCACGCATGTCCAAACTGGCGCGCAACCCTCTGGCCAAGACCGTTTTGCCGCTTGACTACGACTATGATTCGGAAGCCGAGTGGGTCGACGACGGCGATGGCGATGACGTGGATGATCTCGACGACGACGAAGAAGACGTGGACGACGATGAGGAGATGTCTGATTTTCTCGATGATTCGGAAGACGCCATGCCCATGCGGCCAGCTTTTTCGGGCGGCATGGAGCCCATCAGCACGGGTATTTGCTGGGAGGACAGCAAGCACAAAACGACTCTGCCAGATCTCAACAATTTCCGCATGGATTTTATCTTGGGTATGTTGCTTACAGCCCTGTTTTTTTTTTCACGTTAGGTCGTGAGGCGACCCATTACTAACCGCATTTGTTCAGATCACAATGAGCCGATCGATCCCTTTTCTACAAAATACTGGGAAAAGCCTGCCCCTGTTCCGACGGCAGCACCAGCGTCCAGGAAGGACGACAAATCCATGGCACCACCACCACTTCCGTCGGATGCATTCGCAGCGCTAGGTGCCTCGGCAGCAGCGGGAGGAGCATCGTCTGGTGCAACGGCAGCATCAGGTGGCACAGCTGACGGCAAAAAGGGTGCCGGCGTTGCTGCTGAGCATGTGGCGGACCTGAAGAAGTCGATTCTGCAGTACTCGAAACTCACCAAGCTTGGTCTTATTGAGATGCTGTCGGTCGAGTTTATGGGCAAGTGTACCAAGAGCCAGATCAAGAACTCGCTCGAAGCACTCGCAGAACGGACGGGAACGGGCCAGCAAAAGACATGGAAACTCAAGGCATAAAGGCTGGTGTGTGCGGTTTGCGGGTAAATTTATAGCATGACTCTAATGGCGCTGGCGTTTTCTTTTTCATTTTTCTTTACGTTTTTTTCCCTCATTCATTTTCCTCTGTCATATTTAATGAAGCACGTCTGTCATTTTATATTGCATTTCATTTTTTCGGCCGTTTTCATTCTCTCGTTTCTCTGCATTTGTCTATTTTCGGTTGAGATGTTTTACGATTGCGGAAAGTGGGGGTTATACATACATGTACTATCATACTGTGGCTTTTACTCCTGCTGTTTTTTTCTGGCGGTTATCATGTATCTTACAGCATCTGCCATCGCGAGGCGTTTTTGATTTTGACAAAAAATTAGACTCTTTATCCTGTCATTGAGCGTCTAGCCCTTTTGAGTGATGCCTGTCAAGCGGGTCGCACTTCCGTCGCACTTACACGAATAGTCACGCTAGCGATTATTTCCAGAGGTATATAGATGTACATACTCGCATATATTATGCTTATAGATACATTAAGATACATGATATGCACACTAGTGTCGCGCGCGCAGCGCAGCCGAGTCGGCCGCGAGAAAAAGGCGAGATTCGACCCTTTTTCGCAGCGCATCGTCGATTTTTTTTTTTCAACTGGACGAGAAAGAGTGTGGACAACCACAAAGAAAGCGCCCTTCATGAGAAAAAAAAATTTCTATATAAGAGTGACGATGGACACATTACTGGGGGAAGGAAAGGATGATCACAAGAAAAGAAAAAGAAAAAAACATTCAAAAACGTCAAATCCAACAGCAGCAACAAGCCTTTCCCACCTAACGGACAACTCTTCACGCCCAATATCCAAAACCTGCCTTACCTACCTATTATACCTGAATTTAACACGCTTCCATTCCTCATAATGGCCCTCCAATACATCGAAAACGACGGTGGCAAGCTGGCCGTTGAAGTGCGTGGCGACGCCAACAACACACTCGTCATCTGCTCGCCTGGACTCGGTGATTTCCGCGATGCTTATTACCCGCTGGCCGACCAGCTCGTGGCTTCTGGCTACCGCGTGGCGATTGTCGATGTTCGCGGCCAGGGCGACTCTTCGGCCACGTTTGCGCACTATGGCGATGCCGCCACGGCTAGCGATTTCATCAAAGTGGCCGAGGTGCTCACCAACGGACAAAAGACACGAGTCGTTCTGGCCGGCGCATCCTTGGCCGGCGGTGCAGCAACGATAGCAGCCGGTCAGCGGCCTGACCTGATTGCTGGCATCATGCTCATGGGCGGGTTTCTGCGCAACCCGAGCGGCGGCGCGGTGCTGCGCGCCATCATGTCTCTGCTGTTCTGGCGGCCCTGGGGCCCGTCCGTCTGGGGCATGTATGCGGCGACGCTGTGGCCTGGACTGGGCGCCGAGGGGGCCAAGACACGTGCTGCCCAGTCGGTGCAGCGCCTGACGGCCAGGGGCCGGTGGTCGGCGTTTCAGCGTCTTGCCGGCTCGCTCGACCACGACGCCGTGACGCCGTACCTAGCTCAAGTGCGTGCCAACGAGAAGCTGCGGACGCTCGTGGTGGTGGGCGACAAGGACCCCGACTGGAGCGACCCAGCAGCCGAGGCACAATGGGTGGCGAGCAATTTTGCCGATGGCTGTGCGACGATCAAGATGGTGGCCGGTGCAGGCCATGCACCCATGTTTGAAAAGTCCGAGGATGTCGGCTCGGCTGTGGTCAGCTTTCTTGCTGAACTCAAATCGACGGGGTCTCTGTGAGGCATCGGCTTTTTCACGTTTTTGATATTGCATTTGCTTCCTCTTTGTGGTTTCTTTTGTTTTACCTACCCAGTGCACTGTGCATTTTCAAGATAGATACGTATGCCCTCCATTTCTTTTGTCATTGCTTTAGGTAATATAGAATGATAATAATAGTTTAATCCAAAGATCGTTATTCGTGGCCTCAAACATGAAAGCTGAAATCCTCAAAAAGAAAGGGGGAAAAAATATCTAAGAAACCTACCCGTACCCATGTTAAAAAAAAACAATAAATAAATCCGAGTTCATCTCAAGAAGCCCTTCCAAAAATGAGAAAAAAAAAATCATAAAAATATGTACGAGAAAATTTGATCTGTCAAAATGAAAAGACGCCAGAATGAAGCAAAGCACCCACTCAACGGTGTAATCGTGCGCACACTGAACAAGCCATACAAGAGGGTATTTAGTGGTGGTGTCCGTGGTGGCCGTTGTGGCCATTGTGGCCATGGTGGCCGTGCTTCTTCTCGACAAAGTTTTCAAGAACGTTGGCACCGATGGCGCCAGCAACGGCGCCAGCCAGAGTGCCGAGCTTGCCGCCGCCAGCATGGTGAGCAGCCCAGCCGGCACCCGCACCGCCCAGAAGGGTAGCGCCCAGGCCGCGGTCACCATCTTCGCCGGGAACACCGGGAGCGCCGGGAACACCAGGAGCGCCAGGAGCGCCCGCGTAAGAGCCTGCGGCACCGTCGGTGTAGGAGCTCGCCGCGCCGCCAGTGTAGGCACTTGCAGCACCCTGCGGCGCCGGAGGGGCGTAGGAAGCCTGGGGGTAGGGAGATGTGCCGCGGTTGTCGTACTGGGGCTGCTGAGGAGGCTGCTGGTGGTACTGCGGCTGGCCGTACGGCTGCTGGTTCTGGTGCTGGTGCTGGTGCTGGTGCTGGGGTGCACCGTACTGTGGTTGGGCATACTGAGGCTGGGCATACTGCGGCTGGGCATACTCGGGCTGCTGGGGTGCGCCATATTGTGGCTGACCGTACTGTTGTTGCTGCTGTTGGCCGTACTGCTGGTGGCCGGCGTACTGAGGCTGTTGGGGAGCGCCGCCCTGGAAAGACAAACAAGTTAGCAGGTGAAGGACGAGGTGATGATGTAGAGCGCAGTCGGACGCAACGTACATAGGCCTGGCCGGAGCTGTAGCCTTGGCTCTGGTTCATGTAATCCTGAGCAGACATGGTGATGTGATTCTCAAGGATGCGAAATAGGTGCGATGCAGGATAGGTAGATGATTGTTGATGTTTGCCTCGGTCAAAAAAAAACGTAGAGATGTTGTATGGAAAAGAAATGAATGATCGGAACAACGATGAGATGGCAATACTCCATAATGGCGAGTGGCCTCGAGTATTAAATAGGTAAGATAACGAAAAAAAGGAGGGGGAGGAGGACGCCCAAGATGGCTGAGGCTGAGTACTTTGCCGTTGCAGGAGATGGAAGTGCGCGGCAAGCCACAGAAAGCTGGTGGAGCAGTCAGCACGAAATGGGCCTTGTGACGAAATAGGTGAGACAGGGTCGGACAGGTGCTCCAAGCGTTCCAGGGGTTCTAGGCAGGTATCGCACGACACGCCCCGTGTAATTCAGAATCAGCGTTGACGAGAGCCTAGAACGGAAGGAGCGCCGGGAGGCTGGGTCCTGAAGAGGATGAGAGAGGGGTAGTACAGCACCGCATGCATGACATGCACAGCATACATAGCGTGTAGCACGCGAATGCGGGGCAACTCGAAACAATGGCTTTTACAGGTTCATTAACTCTATTTGTGATGGCTGTGAAAACACCCAAAGCTGTTTCTTATTGCTGCAAGAGTTGCCTGTTCGCATGATGCGTCTCCATTCGTGCCTTCCACCATTTTTTTGTAATATATCGTGAGGCAGAGAAGGAAAGTGGGGTCGGAAGAAGGCGCGGTTCCTTGAAAGCACTTTCCCATGGGATTGAACAAGTGTCTGTACTTTGTATGGCCACACACACGTATGGCTGTCCATTTACGTCTTTTACGTATTTCCGTACTTCCCGATCCAGACATTTGGCCGCAGATAGTTCCGTCTTCTTCCCTTGTATCCGTTCTAGGGGCAAAAAGAAGAAGGAGAGGCCGGTTTGACAGCTGTCGCAGCAGCTAAGCAAGGGGAATTACAGGAGGGAGCCACTGATTCTGGAAGGCGCTAGTGATTAACACGAGGCATTTTCGGTTGTTATTGGCTAGCGCTCGATTGCCGTACGGAGTACTCCGTACTGGCCATGCTCAGCCCCCCGCTGAGCCACTGCTCTACAGAAGGATGGCGACAGTACCTATCCTGCAACGTAAAAGTCGCCTGGCGAAAAAAAAAAAAAAAAAAAAAAAAAAACGTAACAGCCGAGGCGGGTCGCATCCCACGTACTCCGTAGTGACGAATGCCAAGACCTATCTGTAAACAGATATCGGATAAGAGAATTCTGCATAGACGGACCCACTAAAAAGTTAAAGACTCCCCAATAGTGAGAACAAGGAGCAAGGAAAGAGCAAAATCTCGAGGGCAAAAGAAAAAAAATAAAAAAAACACAAAAAAAAGAGGAGATTCGAAAGTTTTTGCTTGTAGAAACAAGCGCATCAGGAATTGAGCCCGATGCGGGGGTCGAACCCGCAACCTTGAGATTAAGAGTCTCACGCTCTACCGATTGAGCTAACCGGGCGTTCGATCTCATTGTTGGAAGAATGACGAGCGCTCTAGAAAATATAAAGACAAGACGATAGGTATGTGGCGCTCTAACCAAAAACATCAGTCATATTCTTCTTCTTATTATTAGTATATACAGTATTATACATGTTTCGTCAAGAAATCTTATTGTTGTTCGTTCATTATCCGGAGCGGATGCTCTTGCAATAGTCGGCCGCGCTCTGGCCACTACGGCTCGCTGCCAGGCCGTTCTCGTCTCCCAAGACCTGGAAGGCCATATTCATACCGCTGGCCTGGTGCCAGAGAATATGGCAGTGCAGCACCCAGACGCCCTCGTTGTCGGCGCGGAAGCGCAAGATGACGTATCCGTATGGCGGGACATAGACGGTATCCCGCCGCAGAGGATCGACGAGGTTCATGGGACCGCCGCGCGGCGGCTTGAGCGGCGAGGCAAACGGATTGTAGTAGTCCCAGCCGCCGAGACCTTGGTGGGATGCAACGACGTAAAAGTCAAAGCCGTGCAGGTGGAAGGGGTGGCCTTGGGTGTCGATGTTGTTGATGGTCAGCTCGACCCAGGTAGCCTCGTGGCCAGTCCACGGCACGAGCTGATGGTCGTCCCACGAGGACCGCTCGAGGCTCAACAGCGGCTGCTCCTGCGGCATCCACATTGTGTGGTTGATGTAGCCCTTGGGGACAAAGTGGTTGTGCGACAGAATCTCGACGACGGAAAAGACCATGTAGTGGTTCTCGGGGTCGGGAAGCTGGGAGGCCAGCGGCTGGCCGCGCACTTGACGCAGGTCCACCGACACCGTCTGGGCAGCAATCGCATCGGCCAAGACGTCCTTGGTGCCGCGCGGCTTGGGGGCCCTTGTCTTTGTCTGCGAGGCGGCCGAGATGGCGAGAGTGCGCGAGGGCGGATTCAGCAGCTTGCCCAGGTAGTACTCGCTGTCCACGAGGAGGTGCATAAAGCTGCTATGGCCGCCAGACTCCTCCGGCGACGAACCCGGCCACGAGAGCACCACGTCGACGCGCTGGGCCGGGTAGACGACGCCGACCGTGTTGATCGTCTTGTTCCCATCATGGCCAACATCGTCAAACACTACAGGGAGACCGCCGTCCACCTGGATGGGCACCACCTGAGCGTCGGGGACAGACACCGACACGCCCGAGAGCGAGCCGACGTTGATGACGCGCACGCGGTACCGCAGCGTCCTGTCGAGCTTCAGCGAGGGCATCTCCTGCTGCCCGGCGGCGGCGGCGGCATTGCACTGGACCGGCGCAGACGGCGGCGCCCGACGGCAGTCGTACGCGCCGCGGCCATTGACCAGCACCGAGTCGGCCACAGGCTCTTTGCCGTTGCTCGACGGGTCCTCAAAGACGGCAAACACCTCGCTGCCCGTCGTGTGGTACCAGTCGCCCACCATCATCAGCAGCTCCTTGTCGTAGCCGTACGCTGCACTCTCGGCGTCGTCGGGCCGGTGGATCACCAGTCCTCCATAGAGCCCGTCGGCCCGCTGCAGCTCGGCGTGTGCATGGTACCAAAAGGTCCCCGCCTGCTCGCCCGTGGGCACCTCGTAGTCAAACGTGCCGCCTGGCGGGATGCCGCACTGGTTGATGCCGACGGGTCCGTCCATGTGGTTGGCGCCGCGCATGTGCAGGCCATGCCAGTGCAGCGAGGCCTGCTCGTCCATGCTGTTGATGACGTGAATCAGGAGGGTGTCGCCCGTGCGAGCCTCAATGGTCGGACCAGGAAATTGGCCTGCTGTGTTAAGAGTGCGTCGCTCAAACCAGATGCCTTGGGGGGGGGGGGCTTCCACTTACCATTGATGTGAATAACGTCGCGAAAGACACCGTCCGGGTCAGCGCGTTGCTTTGTGAGGTTAAATGTCAGGTGGATGAGTTGAGCGTCGCGATGGATGTGGTCCTCGGGGCGGAGGTATCGCGTGATGTCGTTGGCATCGTTTAGATTGCTTTCTTTGCTGGTGGCCGTACTGTCCTTGTCCTTGTCGGCATATAGCCTGCCAACGGGCGGCAGGTCGGGCAGGAAATAAAGGCCGGAAATGACAATGCCAGCTCCGACAATCGTCATCAGCGGCAGCACCACGTTGCGGTACCACCACTGCCACCGACTTGTCGATATCTGGCGGCCATTCTTTCCAGACAATCGTCGACCTTGCTTTTGTTGTTGTTGTTGTTGTTGTTGTTGTTGCTGTTGCTGCTGCTGCTGCTCCTCATCTGCGCTCACATCGTCTATGCCAACACCCTCCAGGCCGTCGATCTCGTCGATCTCGTCAATGTTGTCGACTGCTGCCTCTTCCTTGCTCGGTTCGGCCAGAAGCCCTTTGGCCTGGCCGGCTTCTTCTTCGGGCATGCCTGCAGAATGTGCGCAAAAGCCAGGAGGGAGAAAGAGATCAAAAGAATTAACCCGTACTATGACATAATGTCTGTAGAAAGGAGAGAGGCGTTGTGGTGCTGGACACCAAAAAAAAATGACGTCTGGTAGTATGCGGAAGAGAGGAGGGGGCGCGCTGTACGAAGTAGTGTATGGAGCACGGAGTAGTCAGTGTTGCACAATAGGAGGTATCCTACTCCGTACAGAGCACACCTCGAGGCCGCAAAGGTCTCAAGAGATACCGAGTAATAACAGCTACGGAGTACAGCACTCCACTCTCGGCACTCCTCCTCTCCGATGTTCCGTTCACTCCATAGTGTCCTACTTGCACACTACTGCTATCTGAAGCAAAGGCCGATTGCACATTGCCTGCTCAAAAAAAACAAGGGGCGGGTTGCCCCTTGGAAAATTACGGGTCATCGAGTCTGTTTCTGTGTTCAGTTTTGTTCCTATTATGATATGATTGTCTTGTTCCCGTCTAATTCCGCTCCTCATGTTTGAGAGATAGGTACTCCATAGCAGCATGTTTCTCCAGATAAAACGAAACGGCCTTTTTTTTTTGATATTTCTACATGAACGGCGACCCGCATTCTGCGAGCGGCAAACCAAAACAGGGAAAGATGCGCAAATGAGCAAGGTTGCGCAAAGTTGTGCCGTTGACGTGAAGCGGGATGCAAAAATAGGTACATTCTGAAAGGGTTTAAGAGGTATCTTGCCAGTGCTTTGTGCGAGGGATATACAATCATCGCTGCTTGCTGCCGTACCGCTTTGCTGGACACCGCATGGGGATCCATGCCCCCACATCGAGACTTCTGAAACGCTGTAAGATGATTGGCTGGTTTGACCGGTCTCTCCCCCACGTGTGTGCAAACCTCACCCAGACTTGTCAACAGCTTCGAGCACGGCCCTTTGGTGCCATTGTTTTGACCCTCCCTTCTGCTTTTCAACATCTCGCTTGAAATACAATCCTGGTCACCGAAGACAGGAACAAGATAGACGGCGATTTTGTTGTTGACGGCGGAAATAATGAGAAAAAGAAAAGAAAATCAAGCAACATGAAATTGACCTATACTCTGTAATAACAGCTCGGGAACAAATGAGCACATATCAAGGTATTCGGGTGGGACGACCGAACATTCATCTAACAACCCCAGATCCAGAAAACTAGCAAGCTCAGGAGCCCCATACCTACTTGGCTAACATTTCAGCACTATTATTCCGTGGAGGAGCAACCTTGATGCCTCCAGGCGGAAGTACATCGCCTATTGTGCTTTCATTTTCGCCTTGATTTTTGTTTCTTTTTTTTTTTTTTTCAACGGAAAAAGTCCCGTATCAGACCCCATCCCTCCATCTATACACGTGTGTATTAGGTGGAGCGTATTCGTGAATTTTATCAACGCAGTAAATCCCGTGTCATTTCTTGTCCCGCCATCCCCGCTGCTTGGCTAAAAGCTTGGTTTCACGACAAGTCTCGTATATCAAAAAGGGGAGGACGTCAAATAGACGAGACAAACAGACGAGACATTTTGTCCTTCTGTGTCATATCTTTTTCAATAAACACATTGTGGGACAGACCTGGCTTGCCCATATCCCATGACGATTGTCTCTGACCGTCTCATTCGTCTAATGTCACTGTCGTGATATCCTTGTCTCTAATGTCTCAAAATTCCTCCAAGACACTTTATGGCACGTGGTCCACACCCTCATGAGTGCCGTACGCTGTATGCCTGTATGTCGTATGACTTGACCATCTTCAGACTGTCACACAATAGTTTGCCGCGCTTGCATTAATATCTGGTTATCCAACGCTGACTGCGAGGGTGTAACCGCTTTCTGTTACCGAGCAAACCTGCCGTCATGCATCCTTTTATTCTCCAAGGTTCTGTTTTGTTACCTTCTCTTTTTTTTGTACATTCGTCTCCTCTCTTCGTTCGTACAATGTACAATATCCCTAATTTTCGCTTCCGTCTCTTTGGTCCGGCTTTCTCCATTTCGCGGTATTTCTTATTCCACGAGTTTACCCCCCGGGAACAACTCTATTGCTTCCGGTCTTTATCATGATTTTACCACTATATACATAAAGTGACAAACTTTATCGCCACGAAGGGGTTACCATAAACAAACCGGCCAGTTGAACCACGTGGGATTCAAGCATGGATTTTACACTTGTACCTGTCAATATACAACGCAAACTCCATGCCATCATGGCCCCGCTTCCTCCCCCCCCCCATGCACCTTGCTCGGATACATCTCGCACGCTTATGTGTACGGAATTTATTCATGTATCCTTTGTACTTTGTACTCCGTACTGTATGCCGTTCCACATGGACTTTACAACAGCGAGGGGGCCGAGATGGAAAAGTAGCTATCCAAAACCAGCAAGCTTGTCGTATGCAGGTTCTGCCACCCGTTCTAGAACTTGCATGACTAGGATGCCCACCATAGAGCTCCCACAGAGCTCTGTCGTTTGGGCGGTGCCTGCGGGAAAGCTGTGCCTCTCTGTAGTCTTTTTGCTCAGTGGATTCGATCGGCAGAAATGGAAAGACAACGTGCCAGTCTGAACCCCAGCCTCGGGACACACTAAAACAGAAAGATGAAAAAGAAAAAAGAAAAAAAAAAATCTCCAGATATATAAGGCCCCGTCACATCTTGCCGACCCGTGCAACATTTAAAAAAAAGAGGGTTTGTTTCTGATCAAGCTTCCGCAGATCAGCAGACTCTTCAATCTTCCTTTTGCATCTTTCCCACCCCGTCGAGCTTGCTCCCTTGCCTACCATGGCTGCCATGTCCAAGCTTGTGGCCGCTGGCCTGCTTGGCCTTGCCGCCACGGCCAACGCTGCCAAGTCGCTGGCTGACATCAAGCACGTCATCATGATCATGATGGAGAACCGTTCGCTCCAGCACGTAAGTTGCGAGACATTCCAAGGCTATGCTTGTTTCCCCCCCCTTTTTTTCATTTCCTTTGCTTCGTTTTTTTTTTTTTTTTTTCGTTTCTGACAATATTTTAAGTACTTTGGTACCATGTCTGGTATTCGTGGTTTTGCCGACCCCAACGTCCAGTTCAACCCCAACACCAACCGCTCGGTTTGGTACCAGTATGTTTTTGATTACCTCTAGCCAAGTTTCTATGGTGACTTTCCATTTCTCTACCTGTTTGTCTTTCCCTCTTTACTGACAACCTACCTAGGCCCGTCTCGTCGCTCACCGACAAGGCCGATTTCCTGCTGCCGTACCACCTCAACTACGAGGGTACCGAGGAGAGCTACAACAAGACCCAGTGCCTGTGCGCCGGTGCCAACAACTGGATCCCTACGCACCAGGCCTTCAACCACGGCACCAACGATGCCTGGGCCACCATCTCCGACCCGCAGGCCTGGGGCTACATGAAGCGCGAGGACATTGCCTACCACTTTGCCCTGGCCGAGTCCTTCACGCTGGCCGACATGTACCACGCCGCCATCATGTCCAACACGGACCCCAACCGCTGGTACTGGCAGTCGGGCACCATCAACGTGCCCGGCGGCAAGCTGCCGGCCAACGCTGGCGGTGTCGTGCTCGACGACAACCAGGCCAACGGCTGCGTGGCCACGAACCTGGACTGCCTGCCCCTGCAGTGGCCCGCGTTTGCGCAGAAGCTCGACGAGGCCGGCATCAACTGGCGCTCGTTCCAGCAGTCGTACAACTGGGCGACCAACAACGGCCTCTTCTACTTTGAGGCCTTCCAGAACGCCGACAAGAACTCGAGCCTGTACGAGCGCGGCCTTGCTTTTGACGGCGACAACAGCTTCGAGTCCTTCAAGGCTGCCGCTGCTGCCGGCACCCTTCCCGAGGTCAGCTGGGCCTTCCCCCCGGGCAACCTCCAGGAGCACCCGCCCAACACCCCGCAGGACGGCGCCTGGTGGATCAACGAGCTCGTCAACGCCACCATGCACGGCCCCAACTGGGAGGACACCGTCATTCTCCTCAACTGGGACGAGGCCGGTGGCTGGGGTGATGCTGTCCTCCCCGTCGTCCCTCCCAACGGCACCGCCGGCGAGTGGTTCGAGGACCCCTACGGCACGCTGGGCTACACCTTCTCGGGCCCCGGCGTCCGCATCCCGCTCATCATGATCTCGCCCTACACCCGCGGTGGCCACGTCTTTACCGAGCGTGGTGACCACTCGTCCATCCTCCTCTTCCTCGAGAAGTGGCTCGCTGCCCGCGGCTACGACAACATCACCACCTCGGACGTCATGTCGGACTGGCGCCGCGAGCACGAGTCGGACCTTGTCAACGCCTTTGACTTTGAGAACGTGAGTTTATATATATATATATATATATATATATATATATATATATATATGATATCTTTGGCAGTTTTTTTGGAATTCCACCTTGCTAACATTTTTTTCGACAGCCCGACTTCTCCATCCCTGACCTCCCCAACCCCCCTACCCCCGTCCAGGACGCTGATGGCAACCTCCTCGGTCTCTACACCGGCTTCTGCTCGCAGGTCTTTGGCACCAGCTGCTCCAGCAACGAGTACTTCTTGCCCTACCCCTACGGCAACCAGACCGAGGAGAACTCGCTCGTCTTCGAGGACGGCTTCAAGGGCGTCCGTGGCTACCTGACCGAGGGCCGCTACCTCGTCTTCGAGGCCAACGGCTACGCGCTCTCTACCAACGGCAACTCCAAGCAGTTCGAGGCCAAGAAGGCCAGCGCCAACCACGAGGACATCACCCAGCGCTGGGTCCTGCACGCCCTCGAGGAGGAGGGCACCACCTTCCACATCACCAGCGCCGCCAACAACTACTACATCTCGCAGCACAACTCGCTCTCCATCTCCGAGAGCGGCGCCGAGGTCTACAACATCACCTACGTCGGCAACAGCCAGTACAAGCTCCAGAAGGAGAACGGCGCCTACCTCAACATCGACAGCAAGGGCCAGCTCGAGTTTACCTCGGACCCCGTCCTCTACAACATTTACAGTGTCACCTACCACGACTAAATGCTGCGAAGAGGCATGGAAGGAAGACGGAGTTTGAAAACAAAATGAGGGGACGTGTGAAACGAGCATGATTTTGAATGCAAGAAATGGATAAACAAATGAACCGCAAGGGTCGCAAGACTATGATGGATGAGATAAAGAACATTTTCATGGAAGAAAAAAATAAAATAGTATTTGATAAAAGATTCATTTCAGTGAGGTACGCAAGTATCTGGTAGTGCAGGTTGTGGCCCATGACACAGTCCGCGGCAGCAGAGCAAGGCAGTAGGTACCGATGTACCGATGTATCCAGGTACGTGCCCAAAGTACCAAGGGCATAACGACTTAAAATCTACGTCATGTCGTGACTTTCCATGACTCTTGAGGCCACCGCAAAGGTCACCACAATTCCCATTCTTTTACTTTCAAGTCAATCAACTTCAAACCCGTCACCCATACGCAACATGTCCCTCGCATCTGCACACCTTCGCGTGGCTCGGCCGACCAACAACATCGAGGCCCTGCTGCCCTTTTACTGCACCGGCCTCGGCTTTGTTGAACTGCTTCGCTTCGGCGAGCACGACGGCTTTGACGGAATCATGTTCGGACTCAAGCCCAGCTCCAGCGGGGCCTCCTCACAGAGCGCCTGGCATCTCGAGTTCACTACAAAAAGGGGACACGATGCCGGACGTGCGCCGACCGAGGACAACCTTCTCGTCTTTTACCTGCCCGATGCCGACATGTTCAAAACGGCCGTTGATCGCATGATAGCTGCCGGATTTCCTCCTGTTCCGGCTTTCAATCCGTACTGGGACGCCTGCGGAAAGACCTTTGAGGATCCAGACGGATACCGCGTCGTGTTGGCAAACAGGGCGTCGCCAGTGTAAGGCCCAATGCCTGGGATGGAAGATATTTGTATCTTACTTGGACGTTAGGTATCTCAAGGCGTCTCATATACGTAGGCGAAACGAATAAAATGAATAAAGATATTGAATCTCATGATATATAACGTAGGTATATATAACGTATATAAAAGTAAAGACTCCGGCATGTCTATCACATGTACAAAGTACCTTTGAATACCGCCTTTTTATCGTGACCGCTTTCACGTTCTTTGTTTGCAACCATTTATTTAAAACGGCAAACGACAATAGGCTTGGTGACCGCATCACTCACCTCGATGAGTGCACAAGAGAATAAGTGCTATGCGAGCTGGACATGCTCTTTTCTCTGGCAGCATTATTTTTCAGTTGCACAAAAAAAATTATTCGATTATATTGCCTAGGTAGGTCCTGGCCTCCGACTTTGGAAGGTGCGCATCCCAGACCGGTGGTCGCACCTTCCTTATGTGAGTTCACTACGCCCATAAAGCCGCCATATAAATTCCCGTTTGCCAGACATATGGAAGGTTCTCCCATCTTTCCCACCTTTTCTTCTCACTTTTCACACCTCTTTTGTTTGCCACCCAAACAACGCTGCCACACGTCCTCCATCCCGCATTGTTCGATTGCCCTCTAGGCCACACTCGACATGTCTTCGACAACAGACGCAGACACATGGGACTTTCCCGATCGATTTGCTCAGTTCTTCGAAGACCAAAAGACAAGTCTGCTCAAAGCACAGGCCACACGAGGAAACAAGGTTCCCAAGAAACAACGCCGAACTCGCAATGAGCTTGAGCGCGAGTTCAATGATCTGGTACAGCATCTTTCCCAATAGCAATGAAACTCCATAGCAGACGGATTGCTAACATACCACTTCCCCCCTCCCCTCCTCTGTAATTCATAGGCCTTGCAAAAAGAGCTCCATGGATACGAAACGGGCTGCACAGCAACTCCTGTCCTCTATGGCAACTTTCCCTCGTGCATTGTAGCCGCGCCCAGCTACAAGCCGCTGGCTGAGCTCAAGCCCATCATGCTCACAGAGCTGAAACTCGAGCTCAAGCATGCTGACCGTGTCCTCCCTGTGCGCTCGTTCACCCCGGCCGTCCGAATGTCCGCCGTGCAAGTCGGCATCGAGGATATCAATGGAAGCGTCGACCGTCTGGCCATCTACAACCTTCCGCCTGACGTCCTTCCGCAAGAATATGTCGGCAATGGCACTGTCATCGCAATCAAGGAGCCCTTTTACAAGAAAGCCAAAGACGGCCACACCATTGTGCGCGTCCAACATCCCTCTGACGCCATCGTCTTGTCCATCGACCACACTCTCTATCCCAAAAAATTTCGCCTCACCAGACAGCCCATCAACGGAGACAACAATCCAGAGATCCTCCGCTCCTGCGGCGATTCAGCCATCGTTGTCGGGAACTGGCGTCAGGCTGAGAAGTGGTACAGCTGCTCGCTGGACCTGATGGCCACGTACGCCGGAGGCGGAGACAAGGGCTTTGTCAAATCTCTGCTTCGCAAGCGCGCCTCAGCTCGCATCATGCTCGGACGCTTTGAGCTGGCTCGAAAAGACGCACTGGCCGCTGTCATTGCGGTGGACGACATGAGCGCCACAGACAAAAAGACCGAGGAGGCAAAGCTTGAAAACTACGTCGCCTTTAGTCGCGCTGGTCTTGCCGCATACCGCCTGGAGGACTACGAAGGCGCGCTCAACTCGTTCTCGGCGGCCATGCTGATCAACGGAAAGTGCCCCGAGGTGATTGCCGATGTCGTACGGACCAAAAAACGCATCAAGGAGCAGGAAACGGGGAACCATGACCTCAACGCCATCAGCAAAAGTGTCAGCATGGCACACCGCCGCCTTGACCATGCCTCGTTCACAAAGAACGTGCGCATCAGTTTCTCCTGCGGAGCCAGAGAGTGCAATATATGGAAGGAGGTGGACGGACGAGGCGACAAGAGCGACACGGGGGACGACAAGTCAAAGACCACGCCCGACAGCAAGTCCGCGAAAGCCAACGTCAAGTTCCAAAAGCCCAAGAACATGGATTACAAAACGTGGAAGCAAGTCGAACCGCAAGCAGAGGAGCATTTTCGGCACTGGAGTAAAAACTGCCGGGGTACTTCTTGGGGCCGTGGTCTCTTTGCGACCAAGGACATCAAGGCAGGCGAGGTTGTGCTTGTGGAAAAGGCATTCCACATTGCGTACCCAGGAGAGGACAGCCACGTCGCGACAGCCAGCTTTGGCAAGAACGAAGTGTCGATGTGTGCCTACGACACATTCGTGGCGACCTTGACGGAAAAGCTGATGTGGAATCCAACGCTGGCAGACCTCTTTTTTGAGCTCTACGACGGCAAAGCTCGCGGACGAGACCTTGCCAGAGGCAAATTGAAGAACATGCCCATCCCCATGGTCGACGGCATGGTCCCCATCGACACAAACCGCGTGGCAGACATTGTCAAGTTCAACACGTTTGGGTGCCCGCCCCGGCAGTCGATCCTGGCCGGCATTGATGGTTCCGCTCCCCCGGATGATTACCACAGTCCGGCCATCGGTCTCTGGTACGTGGCTTCGTTTACCAACCACTCGTGTGTGCCGAATGTGTGGCGCTCTTTTATCGGTGACCTCATGGTTTTCCGTGCGGTCCGCGACATCAAGGAGGGCGACGAGATTCTCACAACATACACGCCCTCGCTCGACAGCTACTATGAGCGGCAGCTTCTGCTCAAATCCCGCTACCGCGTTACGTGCGCGTGCCCTCTTTGCTTGGTTCACATGAAAGAAGACCAAGCTGTGCGGAAGAACCGCTACGATATCCTGGATGCTGCCAACATGGAGTTTTTCGTCAAAGAGCCGGTGCACGACACGGATGTGTACGGGATCCCAGCGAACAAAGCATTGAGGGGCGAGAGTCTGCTGGACAGCCACAAGAACATGCCGGAAGAGACGTCAGACAAAGCCGCGAGCTTCCTGGACAAGATATGGGGGACATACGGCAACGGGGCGGACCCTGGGAACATGTATAACGGGATTCCGCGGCCAGACATTGTGGACACGACACTTGCGCTGGCGACGATTGCCATGACAGGGGACCCGGTCAAAGACCTCAAAAAGTATCTCAAGGTTGTGCAGGACGGGGGCTACCTCATTAACCTTGTGCCTGGCAATCCCAACATGTTGGCGATCCGGCGTCCAAATGCCATGCCGCTTCTGCAAGTGATTGATGCAGCCCTGTGCGCGGGAGAGCTTCTCAAGGACATGGGACACCCCACGGCTGGCGCTCAGATGGCCGGCCTGGCCCGGGAAGTGTACATGCTGCGTGTCGGCAGCGACCTTCACTACGAGTGCCAATTTGCGTGCAAGCATTCGGGTGATCCGCAGTATAACTGCAATGCCGGCCCGCTTATGAAGCTCGCGCTTGAATCGACGACTGTTCAAAAGGTAGCAGACAGGATAAAGCAGGAAGCAGAAAAGCCAGGCGAGAAAAAGAGCGCGTGAATCAGACAAGTATACCTTAGCCCTGCTATGCAGTAATAACTATCACACCCTGTGTCTGTGCTGTATCTATCGTTTTTATATTGGAATGAAAAAAAAAGGGGGACCAAAAAAAATTAAGACAATAGGATAGAAAACCAAATCAACGCTTCTCCTTCTTGTTGCTGCCACGCATCTGCTGCCGCTTCTGCTCTTTGCGAATATCACGACGGACATTGCCAATGGTAGCACGTTCCTGTCCGAGAGGCCACTTTGCGGCGGCGGCAGCCTCATCCTCGGCCGTCCACGCACGCGGCAAGACGGCAAAGACCAGGTAGGATGTGTGCGTCTTGACCTCGGGCTCGACGCGGGACATGAGCGGGCCATCACCAGGGGCGGGTGCTGCAGGTGCAGGTGAATATGTCGATGCGCTCTTTTTGGGAGGGGTAGCCGCCGCGGAGTCAACCTCCATGGTCGACGAGACCGGTGCGGAAACGGGTGCCGCATCGCCATTGCTGGTGGCACCGCTGCCGGCCTCCTCGGCCGCACGGGACTGCCAAAACTTGATATTGTGCTCGCGGGAGCGCTCCTCGATGGCCTTGAGACGGGCGACGGCCTCGCCGACATCGCGCGGCGCCGGCACAGTCTTGCCGCCCGGCCCAGAACCGGTGGCGCCGCGGCCGCTGACGAGCTCGGGGCGCTCGCGGTAGACGAGGATGCGCTTGTTGGCGACCTCGACCATGTCGATATCGGTCCAGCCGAGACGGCGCATGGCCGAAACGGTGCGCGTCACCTGCTCGATGCAGGGGCTAAATGTGCACAGATAGACGCTCTTGTTTGGGTTGAGGGCGCTGGGCCGGGACTCGCCATCAGGGCGGCTGCCGTTGGCTTGTGCTGACGAGCCAGTCGAAGATGACGACAGCGATCTTGTCAGGTGGTGAAGGGCGCGCCATGGCGCGGGCAGGTCGAGGAAGACGGCGTCGGCGTTGGGGCTGGTGCCGTCGTCGAGGAGGAAGCCATTGGCGTAGACGTCGCGGTTGGTCAGCGTGACGACGCCGCCGGTGCCCTCGGCATTGTCGTCGTCCTTGGTCGAGCCGCCGAGTCCGTGGCTGGCCAGCTCGGCCTGCATCTTGCGGAAGCGCTCGTTGTGGAACTCGAAACTGTAGACGTGGCCCCGACGGCCGGGCTCGCGAGTGTTGACGCCGTAGACGGCGCGGGCGGAGGCATGCGTGAAGCTGCCGCTGCCGCTGCCGGCCTCGATGATGTGCGATCCTGGACGGGCGCGCAGACGGTGCAGGATGTAGCTGTAGTCGGCCGTGTAGACAACCTGCGTGCGGTGGGGAAGACTGAGCGTCCAGACTTCGGGCGTCGGCGGCAGGATGTGGATGAAGCCGCTGGCGGCCACGGGGGGCAGCGAGACGGCCGTCGAGGTAGCAGCGGGGCCGGCAGAGGCAGAGGCCCCTGGGGTCGACGGCGCAGTGGCCTCGGGTGTGTCATTGGCCGATGTCGTCACATCAGGGGTCGATGTGGCCGTCGCGGCAGCATCGTCGGCCGCTGCTGAGGAGGCCGTCGTGTTGTTCCGCTTGCGCTTGCGGCCGCGCGAGCCCGTGTCGACCACAGACGCTCGCACTTGCGAGCCCCATGGCACACCGATCAGCGTCGAGTGCGGAAACGAGCCGAAGCGCGTGTTGAGCACGGCACCCTCGGCATATCCATCGACCTCGCCGCCAGCAGCATCGTGAAGGTAGATGGGCTGGTACTGGTCGCGCGACAGCTGCACGATGGCGAGTGCATCGGACCGTGTGCACGGTCCGGGGTCGAGAAATGGTGATGCGTGAGAGGCCATACTGGGCAGGCTATTTTTAAAAAAAAAATGTTTTCGACGGGGGCTGTCGCTGCGAACTTGATGCCTTTGCCGTACTTTGGGTGGCATCGTTGAATTGATTTCATCAAAACTTTTTAGTGGGTCATCACAGCTTTCGTATCGGGTTAGTTCATTCTTAGTCATTTGCCGCAGCGCCTGGCACTCCTGGCACGGCTATGTATTCCGTACTGCGTACTGCGGACGCAGTAGTACTTGTAGTACAAATTCAGCTAGTAAAAAGGTACTTGCATTTCGTACCATTTCTAAAGTACCTCATCCGAGTACCTACCTGAGCACAAGGTATTTTACCCCTCGTCGTACGGAGCAGGTCGTGGGCTGGCCGTCTTTCAGTCCGCTCCGAGCATTCAGGGGCGCTGGGTACTTCCTTCGCTCTGTCCTGTGTCGCCAAGGAGATGGCCGAAAGGGACGCGCCGCCGGCGAGAGCAAAGTGTAGCAGTCGGAAGGACAGTTTGGGCACATTTGCGCTCTTGGCAGAAAGTACAAGCTGATAGCAGTTTAGACAGCTCTCGTCACAATTCATGAATGGTTTGTCTCATTATGACACGTTTGTTTTTGATCATCAATTTCTTTTATTCATAATCTACGACCTGATAGAGAGCAGTCCTTTTCCGGGAAGAAAAAAAAGGTGCCGCCTCCCATCAGAGCACATGGAAGCACATGCTTAGTAGTTGGGCATGGGGCCGCGGTTGCTAAAAGAAAGGGAGGCAGATGTTAGCATGGCATTTCACACTGTCTGGCTCTCCTAACGTTGGGGCGGGCTTCACTTACGGGTCGTAGTTGTCCTGCTGGCCGTACTGCTGGTCGTACAGGTGCTCGGCGTTCTCGCGGGCGTGGTGCTTGGCCTTCTCGCGGTCAATGAAGTCCAGGCCCTTGGTCTCGACGAGCTTGTCGACCTCAGCGCCGGCAAAGGCGGCAAGGGCCTCCTTGGCGAAAGCGTGGTCGACAGTCTTGCCCTCCTCACGCTGCTTCTTCTCAAACTCGTGCATGGCAAAGAAGCTGGCGCCAGCGCCGAGGATCTCGTGGCTCAGCGAGCCCTCGTGGTGGTCGTCGTTGTTGTAGACCTGGTCGCGAGCATCGCGGGCGTCGTCTTGGGAGGGAAAATGTTAGTGAATACAAAGGACGCAGGGTTGAAGAATCAATGTGAGAATGGGGGAGAATGGGGGAGGATGGGGGGCCGACAACATGACGACGGGAGTACACGAAACGAAACCGTCAATGTGCAATGGAAAGGAAAGCTTGCTTGTAATGGTGTCACATACCAAAGTCAAAGAAACCCATTTTGAAGGATGTGGTTGAGAAAAGATTGGTAAAGAAAAAAAAGGATGTGAGATGTGGATGGAGAAGAAACAAGAGAAAGCGGATGAGAGAAGAGGGATGGACCACGGGGATCGCGCGGTTTAAATACGTGTACGACAGACGTGGCAGCCCCTCTTGCTACTCCGTCTGCTCCCAAAAGGTTGCCAGACAAGGTTGCCAGTCAACACATGCTGTACTCCGTAACCGTACATGTAGCTTCGCCGGTGCCTGCAAAAGAGGGACCTAAGAACGGGGGCGCCATGTCCTCTCGGGCTAGTCGATTGACACCGCTTGAAACCAGGAGAGCCGGCCCCACTAGCGAGACGGTGTGAAGAAGGGGGATCCATCCATCGTAGAAAGAGAGGAGGAGTGGAGGGGAGTGGAGGAGGAGGAGGAGGAGGAGGAGGAGACCCAGAACTGGTCTCGAAGAGCAAGAAAGGGTAGAGGCGAGCAAAGGATGAAGGAGGGGGGCCACAAGTAGAACAGGGGGCATGCTGGTCTAGCAAAGGGTGGCAGAGTGGCAGAGTGGCAGAGTGACTTTTCAGTACGTAATATTGTCTGCAGAATCGTCAATGGCCACTGCTATTGGAGTGATGTGGACAAGACGTCAGAGTCGTACCCCGGAAAAGCTGAAGGGGTCGCAGCTCGTTAGATACAAGACGGGATACGAGCTTCTGCGCCTTCTTCCACATTTGGCTCCCTCTGGACGAGCTCTTGACGATTGTGGCAGTGCTCCTGTGGCGGGAAATGATGGGAGCGTTTCAATGCGTTTCGAAACTGGTTGTCGTGTTTCATGCTCTCCTCACAGATGCCGGCTGCATCGTGTTGCCGCCTTCCATTCCCTCGCGGCTCTGATGTCCACGTCTTGAATGAATGCATCTCTGCGGTCTCTTTCTCACCGCCGAATCTTTGGCGGGCGACGTTTGCTATGGGTCGTCGTCATTCTGCTCGAGGCAGTCTGTCTCTGTTTTGCAGCCAGTTGTGCAGCCGATTGCCGCCATGATTCTGCACCCATTGCATCAGATCGACTGTGAACCCGTCCACTCTCACAGGATACAGCTCAGCAGCTTAGACGTCATGGCCTGTCGTTGCCAAAAATGCAAAGGCTTGGCGTCCGCTTTCCTGGGAGCAGCTGGGGCATTTGCGTGATACAATTGGCCCTGGCTCTGACACCTCATTGGCCTACAGCGCCTCACAGCTCACTGCCAAGACGGCCCAGCAGCTGCCGACAGTGCTTGTTTTTGGCCCCAAGACCCCCTCCAACACCCCTGAGAAAGAGGGGCTCCATCCTTCAGCGGCCCCTCCTTCCTCCTTCCCTCTACAGACAGCTTTCTCCGGATGATCTGTGGGGATCTCTCTCGCCTCTTTGATTTGGCTGGACAGGTTGCACAGCATCATCATTGCACAGCATCGAGTACAAACTCTGTACATTTACAAAGTATCTTGCGTGCTTTCCGCAAAGCTTCTTTCTCAAGCATCGCATCGTTGCCTCATTCTTCTCACAAAAAAAAACAGCCAACAGGGACTGCCCCTCACCACCGGTCTGCCCCTCATTCCCCTTCCCCTGCGCTGGAGGCCCTGTCGTTGGGCTACCTCTTCTTCCAAGTGGCAAGCCAACTACGAAAATACGGGACATGTACACAACTTTGTGGATCCCATCCTCAGCTGACAAGTGTCAAAATACAGTAAAGGAGGGCTAATCGGAACAGAAGAGCGACAAATGCGCGATGCCGTGTTCGACGGGGCACGCATTGCTTTGGCCCGCTGTTGGTGCTTTTTTTAGTTCCCCGTAGGCGCTTGCTCGCGCTATTCTCGCTCCTGAGAGCCTTTTCCCCCTAGCTGCGCCGGGTCGTTTCAAAATATGGCTCCAGCGAAGGGACACGGTACGCAACGAAAGTACTCCCGAGTTGGGCAATGGGAATTCGCGCTATGGGATAGTTCCTGCCCTTTGCAGCATAGCGCAAAAGCTTGAGTTAACAGTGGGGTCATCGTCGGTCACTCACGTGCCGTGACAATTGCCTCTTTGGGCCATCCCAACAGTCACAAAAGGCCGCAATCAAGGGCATCAAAGCATGGTTGTTCAGATACATCTCATATCTCAAAAATTACACAGATACACAGTATATTCATATTAATACACGACATAATACCAAACAGGATGATAAATTGTGTATACATGTGGGTATCCTACTTTTCACGGCCTTCCAATCACGCCTCAACACGACGTCTCTTGTCGGAGCCATGACGGTCGTCATCTCGGTACCGCCCACGATCACGGTCACGATCACGGCCGTCCCGAGATGGCGGGGACCGTTTCCGCCGGTCGTCTCCCCGGTCTCGGTTGCTCCGTGGCGACCTTGTTCTTGATCGGTGGCGGTGTTTCCTCGAATCCCGGTCACGATCGTAATCCCTGTCCCGGCCACGATCCCGATCTCGGTCCCGATCCCGACGATCCCTGTCCTCGTCCCTGTCTCTGCGGTCGCGGTCACGATCCCTGCCATCACGGTCCCGTTCTCTTCTATCGTCGTACCGCAAAGGCCGCTCATCGCGTCTCCGGCTGTCGTCGTCGTCGTCGTTTCGCCGTCCGCTCTTCCTCTGGCCCAGGGGTATGGCATTAGCACCGTGCATTTCGCCATCGTCGCGGTTTCCGTAGCCGCCGCCACCACCACCTGCATTGTAGCCTGGCCGCTCACGACCCCACGAGTCGTAGCGGTTGTCGTGCCGTGGCTCGTCCATAAGGCCGCTACCCCAGGTACCCGTGTTCTCCGTCTTGAGATCGCGGTACTTGGACGCGCCCTTGCGGCCCAGTCTAGTTGCGTCGCGGATCTGCAGCGCCTTGGGCAGCAGGTCGCGGTTGCGGATCTCGTCAACGTACCGCGTGCCCATGAGATCGCGCTGGTTGAGGCCCTCGGCGGCTGCCTCGTCCTGGAAGAAAGCGCCCTTGTGGTAGTACTTTTGCATGTAGCCCGCGGGGCCGCGGCTCTCCTTTTCTTCGCGCTGCGCCGCCAGGCGTTCGGCATCTTCAGCCTGCCGCTCCTCCTCTGTCAGGTTGCGTCGCCGCTCGAGCTCGGCCAGCTCGCGTTCCTTTTCCTCAATCCTCTCGCGCTGGCGCTTGATGCGTTTGAGCTCGCGGAGCTTCCATGCCGCATACTCGGCCTCGGGATCAACATCGTCGTCCGTGTTGACATCCAAGTCCTGGAATGCGTCGTGTATGGCCTCACCCTCCTCGTCGTCGCCACCCTCAAGCGCGGCTGCTGCTGCCCGGGCTGCAGCCATGGCCGCTTCTTCATTGTTGTGCTCCCACTGCTTCTTGGCCACAACACGCTCCTGGGCCTGTTTCCGCAGCTGCTCTTCGACGAGCGCATCAAGAGCCGCCTGCTTGGCCTTGTCTTTGTCGTCCTCGTCCTCGTCGCCCTTTTGATCGCCTTGGTTCTCCGCTCCCGCTCGTGTTGGACCAATTTTCTTCTGCATCTCCTCCTTTTCCCGTTGCGCCTTGGTCTTGAATTTGGGCAGTACAAATTTGCGCGGCCGGTCGTCGTCGGAGCTGTCGCTGTCGCTCTCTTCGTCGTCATCATCGTCCTCTTCCTCGTCGTCGTCGTCGTCGTCTTCGCTGCCATCGCCGTCTTCGGATTCTGTGACAAAGCCTTCTTCGGCTGCCTTGCGCTCAAGTGCTTCGCGTGCGCGACGCTTCTCTTCCGCCTCATCGATGGGTGCGTTGCTCATCGCCTGGGCCAGTGTCGCATGGGTCACAACGCGTCCGGGACCCGTTGGCTTTCGCGCTGCCGATGCCGATGCCGGTGTAGGTTTTGTCTTGTTGGTCTTGGCGCGCACTGCTGCCTCTTGCTCCGCGCTGCTGTTCTCGTCTTCGTCAGACGAAGACTGAGACGCGTCGCCGCCTGTCGGCTTTCCAGCGCGGTGCCGCGCCGGCCGCACCGGCTTCGCCGTCATTTTTGGAGGCATCTTTCTCAAAGAGTGCCAGTTCAATCGATAATTTGCGCGCGCGCGATGGGTTGTCGATGGACAATGGATTTTGGGAGGTTGTCACGTCGTGATGAGCAGCGTTCCTACGGAGTAGTGTAGCAGCTTCAGCCTAGGGACTGGCGCAATTCTTCTGTAGAAATTCTTATCGATAAGAACATCTGCCCATTTTGGCAGGCGCCAACCTCACGTGGTAAAATCGGGATCTCCGAGCCTCACCCCACGGACTACCTACGTGACAGGTGCCCGGGACTGTCTTGTCCTTTTCTGCAATAAATAAACAAGCTCATGATTTTATTTTTAAATAGGACTGGTGAATTTCATGGCGAATTTGTCCAGCGTCTGATTTGATTTTTTTTTCTTGCGTTTTTTATGAAACGTTCCATTGCAGGCGGCTTTGTAAGTCAAGATGCATCTAAGCACTACCGCTTCAACGCCCTTCGACACGGTCTTGCCCCGCTAAAATTCAAACGAGCAGTCTCGCCGGGCGCTGCCGACACCACAAGCCTTACTCTTCATCTACGCTCACGTGAGTCCAGGCACCTTCTTATTTGGAAATTCAAAAGGGTTCGTTCTTCTGTCGAGAAGCCATTGACCAGTCTTCCTCATCCTCGTGTTCTCCGTCTAGTCACAGCACCCTCCTCTCCTCTCCGTACCACGCCAATTGCTCTCGATCATGGCGTCCTTTGACCCCACCACCATCCATGTCGGCACGCGCAGCTCCAAGCTGGCCATGGTCCAAGCCGAGGCCGTTGTCGCGCAGCTCGAAAAGGCTCATCCCGACCTCAAGTTTGTGATTGACGCCCGCGAGACGGCCGGTGACCGCGACAAGGTCACGCCGCTTCCTAACCTGGGCAAGGGTCTGTGGACGTCCGAATTCGAGGCCCGTCTCGCCAACGGCGGCCTCGATGTCGTTGTCCACTGCACCAAGGACATGCCCACCAACCTGCCCGAGGGCTGCACCATTGCCTCCATGCTGGACCGCGAGGACCCCCGCGACGCTGTCATCTTCCCGCCCGGCTCGTCCTACAAGTCGCTCAAGGACCTGCCCGCCGGCTCCGTTGTTGGCACCAGCAGCGTCCGTCGCACCGCTCAGCTGCGCCGCCGCTACGAGGGCCTGACCTTTGCCGACCTCCGCGGCAACATCGACACGCGCTTGCGCAAGCTCGACGACGGCGCGGCCGGCAAGGGCGATGGTCCCCGCTACGACTGCATCATTCTGGCCGCGGCTGGTCTCAAGCGCATGCACCTGGAGGGCCGCATCTCCGAGTACCTCGAAGACAAGACGTCGGGCACGCTGTATGCTGTCGGCCAGGGCGCTCTGTCTCTCGAGACCCGCGCCGATGACGAGCGCATGCACAAGATCCTGGCTGCTGTCACGCACAAGCCCACCATGCTGGCATGTCTGGCCGAGCGCGCCGTCATGCGCAAGCTCGAGGGCGGCTGCAGCGTGCCCATTGGTGTCGAGACGGCATGGGGCGAGGGCAGTAATGCGTCGACGCTGAGCCTCAAGGCAACGGTTGTCAGCCTCGACGGCAAGAATGCCGTCGACTTTGCCGACAAGCAAACGGTCACGACTGAAGAGGAGGCCGAGACCCTGGGTCTCCGTGTGGCCGACAAGATGGTTGACCTTGGCGCCCAGTCCATCCTCGATGAGATCAACAAGAACCGTGTGGTTGTCGCGCCAGTGACTGCTTCGTCATAAAGAATGTGGGGGAAAAAAGACAGTCTGTGTCGAAAAGATGGTCCTGGGGACAAAAGCCAGTTTCATGATGATAATGCAACGGATAGACAAAAATTAAGAAACGAGAAAAGCACAATTTGTTTTACGAATTACCCAAGAACCATAGGATGTGTATTGTCTTTTTTTATTGTTTGACTTATTATCCAGCCTTTGTGATTGTTGAAATGTATCTATATCAGCTGTCCACCAACGCAAATGTCGTTCAACGCCAGGCAACCTAAAACAATGAACAATGGTCAACAAGCAACGACCAACGAGAAAACCCGGTTGAATGAGAGGTGATGTGAAAAAAAGGGGGAATTTAGTGCTCCTCGGTGGCCGTGAACTCCTTGTACTCCTCGGGGCTCATCAGAGCCTCAAACTCCTTGAGACCCTCAGCGTCAACCTGGACCTTGGCGACCCAGCCGCCACCGGCCGAGTCGTCCTCGGGAACCTGGTTGATGGTGCCGGGCTTCTCCTCGAGGCTAGTGTTGACGTGCGTCACCTTGCACGCAATGGGGGCGTTGATGTCGGCTGCCGACTTGACCGACTCAACGGCGCCAATGGCATCGCCCTGGCCGACCTCCTTGCCCTCCTCGGGCAGCTCGACGTAGACAACGTCACCCAGAGCCTCGGCCGCAAACTCGGAAATACCAATGACACCCGTTGTCTGGTCCGCGCCCAGGTCAATCCATTCGTGGTCCTTGGTGTACTTGCGAAGAGCAACTGTGTTCTGTTAGAAAGATCAAAGAGCTAAGGGGGTAAAAAAATCAGAACAGCGAATCTCAGATGGCAAAGACAGCATACCCTGCGAGGTGACCGAAAAAGCACGGGCCGGAACGGCAGCGCGGAAAACGGGGACGGCAGGCCGAGCCACGCGGATAGCCGACGCCCGGGCGGCAAGTCTGAGGCAGCGAGCAGCAGAAGCCATTGTTTTCTGTGTGAAAGAAGAGTGAGGGCAGTTGAGGGCGTAGGGACGTCGAAGGGCGTGAGAGAAGCGAGATGCGGGATCGGGGAGCAAAGTGTGGTCGTCCCAGAAGAAGCGCAAAACGTGCGGCAGGTTTTCGTCGGCAGGCACGAAGACGTCGGTCTATATCGGGGGAGAGGGGTCTAGCCGCTTTCTACCTGCTATTAGCTGTTCAGAGGCTGCAGGACCCAGCGCGGCCAAAAAGTCTAGGCGATATGGTACGTTAAAAAGTGGTCCTGGCCTTGTGCTTTTCGGCTTTGCCCAATACTTTTTGCCAGTTTGAGCAGTTTTGCTTGGCTGGGATAGGCGGCGGTTGGTGTTAGGTAATGCGGTTTCCAGCGGTCCAGCGGTAAAAACGCACACTCGTCCCCACCAGAAAAGATCCGCCAGCCGCGCACCTTCCTCATTGATATCTGGGATGATATGCAAAACGAACGGCGTCCAGAATGATTAGTCATGTGGCTTTTGCCGCCTTGATAGCATCGTATCGTTGATGCACACTTTTTTCATCTTGCATCTTCTATTTATAACAAACATGTATACATGCTCATGTGCTTTGTTCGACTCCTTTAGTCTGCTTGCGGAATGTTGTTTCTGACATCATCATGGCGGGTGCACATCACATGTTGTTCCAAACGCCTAAAATAGAAGAAGAGAGGGGCGATGTGAGGAATTTGATCTCTGTCATCGACCGGTGGAAAGAGCAGTCAACTGTCACGGCAGGAGCGACTGACAGCCGTACTGTTATGTGCTATTTATTTTCTTTGCTATCATTTAAATCGTTTGATTCATTGATGGGTGTTGTGTAGCCGTACGAACTATATGGGCATTGGACGCACTGCTGCAGTCTCATGCACTGTAGCCTCATACTGGTCAAGCACGCGATCGCGTCGCGTCGCGTATTGCAGTGTCCCGCACTTTAAGTAGCGCTCCTCCTCGATCCTCCGATTCGCCTCCTTTGGCCTCATTGCGCTGTCTGGGGTTCTCGCTACACAAGTTGGTTTGGCACGGCAGGCGCTAAAAATAATAATAATAACAAATATATATAAAAAAAATGTGCTGGCGAGAATCTGCGCTCATTCTTCCATGTTGGAGACGAGACAGGCGCCATCAGTCAAATTCTGCCATTGCATGTTGAGATGTAGAGTTTCGCACACAGAAGGAGCATCCCACGTTCATGGCAAGCGCGATGGACATGACGGCACGCGTCAGTCAGCCTTGGCCCGTCGCTCCTTCCGTGTTTGGCTGCAAGTCAACATCTTTCCGTCTTTGTCTTTCGTGCCCATTGCACTTTCCCGCGCCTGCAGCTGAATCTGTCTGTAGCTGGACTGTACTGAGTGAGATGCCCGTAGCGTTTCAGGCGTGTCGTCCAACCAAAGCGCTGAAGCACAAAAGTACGACATTGTACCTACGCTTTTGCCATCGTCGCTACTGCATTAGGGCGGCGCCATTCCCCTCTTTCCCCTGTTTTCCAGCCGCCAACCAATCTCCTGTGCTTGCCTGCCTTTTTGGCGTCCTTTTCCGAAGCTTCCAGGAACACGGGACAATCTGCACTCAAGTCTCGCTCTTTTTCTTTCATTTTTTTTTGTGCATTTGAAATCACGTCCCGCACGGCCATCGCTTTTACCACGTTCATTGTTGCTTTGATTGCCAGAAGCCCGTCGGCGTAACTTTTTTTTTGACCTGCACCCAGCTCCTACTCATTGCTCTGCTCTTCCTTTAACGCTGTCCCCACCTTGGTGCTGCCTCTTTCCGTCCCTGCTCCATTTGGCTCGAGATTGGCAATTTCTCACCCATCACGACTCTTCCGCGCCCAGCTCATCCTGCGACAAAAGGACCGCACACCAACCCCCTCCTTGCCGCGGACACCGACGTCAACTTCTTTGCCACCAAAAGGACACATATACATAGAGACCATCAAC
Source organism: Intubia oerlemansii (assembly GCA_020002355.1). Classification (NCBI taxonomy): domain Eukaryota; kingdom Fungi; phylum Ascomycota; class Sordariomycetes; order Ophiostomatales; family Ophiostomataceae; genus Intubia; species Intubia oerlemansii. Next base: position 58,496 of record JAGKRZ010000092.1, read on the forward strand.
TATCACAGCTGCGCTACTCGACGTCCCTCCGACTACCTGTTACGCGGTTTCGTCATCATCCTCGAGCCTTCGAGTACGCCTTGACAGAGAACCAACCTCGGCCTCGGCCACAAACGCACATCCAAAACAAACCAGCACATACAATCTGACAGCGGGCCTGCTGATCGTAGGCCAGCACATCCAGCCAAACTGGATTCTTCGACACTCTCAACCGGCTCGACGGGCCAGTACCACGACGCCCTCGACACGATGGCCACTGTTAGCACGACGAACACTGTGGCTGCCGAACAGCCTGTCCCAACCGTCGCCGATACGCCACAGGAAGTCCCTGCTCCTCTACCGGAGACCGCCCACGAGAACGGCCACGAAACTACGCAGGAGGCTGCACAGGAAGCTTCTGCTGCCCCGCCGACCGTGCAGCCGACCATGCAGGAGACCGTGCAAGAAGAGTCAACACTAGGCGTTGACAGCACTACACAGATGGCTTCGCCGGCGAGCGCCAGCCGTCCGCACCATGTACAGTCGCAGTCGCTCGACCAGGGCCTCGCCAACTCTGCGAGGTACGGGGCCTCGGCCACGGGCGTTTTGGATGAGCTGGATCACAACGGCCAATATGCACCGCCGACGATGCCTCAGAAGCAGCAGCAGGCCTACCAGATGCCACAGCAGCAACCATCACAGCAGCAGTTTGCGCCCCAACAGTACCAGCAAACATATGCCCCGCAATCACAGTCGCCGCTACAGTCTCAGCCGCAGGTGCAGCAGCAACAACAGCAATACCACCACAGTCAACAGGCGCAACAGCAGCAGTCCACTTCGCGGCCACCTTCTGGTCTCTCCGGCCACGGCGGCGCAGCTGCATCTGGCGGCTACCCCGACCATGCATCCCGCGGCAGCAGCTCACAGCAGGAGCCGGCCAACGGACGCAACCATGTGGTGATCAAGGTCGGCATGGTGGGCGACGCCCAGATCGGCAAGACGTCGCTGATGGTCAAGTACGTTGAGGGCAGCTGGGATGAGGACTACATCCAAACTCTTGGCGTGAACTTTATGGAGAAGACGATCAGCATCCGCAACACGGAGATCACATTCAGCATCTGGGACTTGGGCGGCCAGCGCGAGTTTGTCAACATGCTGCCGCTGGTGTGCAACGACGCTGTGGCCATCCTCTTCATGTTTGATCTGACGCGCAAGAGCACGTTGAACAGCATCAAGGAGTGGTACCGCCAGGGCCGCGGCTTTAACAAGACGGCCATTCCCATTCTGGTCGGCACAAAGTATGACCACTTTGTCAACTTTCCTCGTGAAGACCAAGAGGAAATTTCCAATCAGGTAAGCATGGCAACTTTCATTGTCATTGTTGTGTTGTCGTCGTTGTTGTTATAAATGTTGCAGCAAACCCGCTAACCCTTTTTTTTTCGTTCAGGCTCGCCGCTTTGCAAAGGCCATGCGTGCGGCACTGATTTTCAGCAGCACGAGCCACAGCATCAACGTGCAAAAGGTATGTGGCACCGCTGTCTGTTTAAACAATACACAACAGCTAATCTTTACTACCTTTAGATTTTCAAGATTGTGCTTTCAAAAGCATTCGACCTCAAGTGCACAATACCCGAAATCGAAAACGTCGGCGAGCCGCTGCTTCTCTACCAGTCGTGTTAACGGCCTCGCTCACGCTTGCTACGAAACGGAGCTGCGCCTTCCACCCTCCTTTTATCTTCCTTCCTTTCTTCTACTTCTTCTTCTTCTTCTGTGTCTTTCGTCCCACATCTTCCACTCATATACCGCCCTTCTCTCATTACTGAATCCCTCTTTTTCTTTACACCATATAATTGATGTTCCCATGTCCCGCCGCCGCCGTTACGCTCTTTCATTTTCTTCCCCCCCCTTTTTTTCTCTCTCTTTTTCCCACTCGGTTGATTTCCTTTCATTTCTTCTTTTTGTCCGTTCATGTTGCATTTGCACCACATTCACGGCATGGGCGCACTCGTAGCCCCGGAGCCAACAAGCCATGTTCGGGACGCACGAAAAGGTGGCCTGGTTTTGCCTGTCACAGAGCTGGGCTCATACAGCGACAAGGAAAACTTGCCCGCAAAAGGCACGGCCACGACAGCTGAACCAAACACAAGCAGCAAAATGACATCTCGAGCTGTAAGATACTTGTGTGTTTGATTACATGGGCCGAGTATCGCAGTGCTTTTTTTTTCTTTTTTTTTTTGGTTTGTCAAGCTTTTGTTTTTGTTTTACCATGGGGTTGTACTGTCAACATAGGAGTTTACATCAATGTTAGAATACGAGTTTAAAAAAGAAAATCAACTCAAAAACAAAAGAAATAGTGGAACAGAAGACCAAGTATACCTAAAGTGGACGGTGACGAGAAATGGCAGGTGCGGCCGAGGAAGATGTCACATTCCGGCCACCCAGGTAGCCTTTGGAAGGAGCAGCCCAGCTCGTAACTGCCTTGTTTATCTTTCCATTGTTGTCTATCCAGCTTCTTCGGTTTGGCCATCTATCTGGCGATTTCCCCCCTCCCCTTTTGCCATCCTCATTGACATCACAAACACAGCCATTACCCATATACAGCATTATCTTTGCCAGCACAACGAACGAGGCACACACTACCACACTGTGTCACCTACATCATCGAGAAGCACCACCCACCGTCGTCTCTACGAGACAAATAGCCAAGAACGAGCTAAAAAAAAAAAAAAAAAAAAGAACACGAAAAGAAGAATAATTCATCAACACACAATCGAATCTTCAAGTCCACGACGTTACCATGGGTCAGGTGTGCTGCAAGCCCTTTGTGCCGCGTGCCAAGCGACAGGCCAAATTCAAGGCGGACGCTGCCTCTGCCACAGGCGGCAGAGCAGTCCTGGCATCATCCAACGAAGCCAGCGCGCGGCCAGATGAACCGCAAGGCCAGGCCGCAGCGGCGACAAGTGCGACAGACCCCAAGATGCGTGGAGGCAGGCAGGCAAAGGCTGGCTGGATGAAGCAGCAAGGGCTAAAGGTCTCGCGCATGTTCGCCGGCAAGAAGAGCGGCCGCTCAAAGCAGAAAGTGCGCCTTGCGCGGGAGGCTGCACCGATACCATCCGACGAAGTCGATGCCGTGCTCATGCAAGCGGTGCCGCTCGACGCAGTCCAAGGCAGCTACGTGAGCGTCGTCGAAGGCTGGGGGGTAGATGCCAGGCCCGTGGCTCTAGCCGGCCCGCCTCTACCTCTTCACAGTCCCAGCAGCAGCCCTCGCCGTCGTCCTGTGCCAGTGCTTCATCCTGCTCCTCAGCGACCAGCACCGGTCATTCCATTTGCTCTTATCAGCACGCTGGATCTGAATGAGAATGATGCTGGGAGCATGCGCGCAGCCAGTGTCTCGTCGACATCCATGGACGTCTTCTTTCTCGCGCCGACCTCACCCAACGCAACGCAGCTCAATATGTCGCTTGCCAACCTTTCCAGCGGCCATCCTGGAATGATGCCATCTGGGAATGTTCCTTCCATCGCTCACGGAGCACAGTCTCCTCCTCTTTCGGCAGTATGATTTATGGCTTCGGTGAGGATTGGTCGTTCTAACCTGCCTTCTAGGTTCGTCATCCGTCATTGTGCTTGGAGTGCATGATAGTGTATATAGTAGCTTTAGGCCCAATAGTAGCATTTGTTTTCGTATCTTCCCTATGTGCACTGTTCTATGTTGACGTCCATGCTCCACATTTTATCAGCGTTGCCCCACGGCTGCGACCCCGCCAGCAGGCAAGCTCGCAAGGCAGGCACGGCTCCGCGTGCACGCCCGTTCTTTCCCCTCCTCCGCGGTGCTCCGTTGTTTGCTCTTTCCTGTTTTGCGACGAGGCGTTCTTTAGCATTAGGCCTTCTGTCTGCTCTCCAGAGTCCCCTTTCCCCTTCTTTTTTCAGCGTATTTGTTTGGAAACGCCATCTTCTCACGATCCGACCTTGGCCACTCAACATCACCGCCATTCCTGCCTATCCGTTACCGGCCATCTAAATTGCACCCATTGACCATAGTAGTGCAAGAATTTGGTGAGTGCTGCATGCAATGCACAGACAGCTGGCGAGCTCATAAATCGCTGACACGCATTCTTTTAGGCGTTCGATTTCTTTTTTTTTATTCAATTTTCGAACACCACCGAAATCTTTGGCAGTTTGAGAGCCGCGACCCCGCGACACATCTTGACGCAGTCTCGGTTGCCGCCATCTGCGGACTGAGGCGTCAGTGATATCCATCTCCATCCTCGCTTCCGGAACATCCTTTGTCAAACCTCACACATCATGGCGACAAGCTCGATCAACCCGGCCAGTGCCAACTCGGCCACCATTATGCAGCTGCTGCAGAAGCTGAGCGAGCCCGACCCGGACTACCGCTTCATGTCGCTCAATGACCTGCTCGCAGTGTTTTCTAACGGACGTCCTGAGATTCTTCTCAACGATTATAACACGGCGGCGCGCACTGTCGACCACCTCGTTCGTGCCCTCGACGACCAGAATGGAGAGGTCCAAAATCTCGCTATTCGCTGGTAAGGAATGAGGAAGATGGGGGGGACGAAGAGAAAGACGAAGAGAAAGACGAAGAGAAAGACGACGAGAAGGGGGGGAATGGAAAGCAAGGTAACGCCCAAGAGCTATCTAGCTAACTGCTGATCGCCATCCAGTCTCGGCCCTCTTGTGCAACGCCTGCCCGTGTCGATCATTGCGACACTTATCGAGAAGCTGACGACGCTGCGGCTGAAGAACTCGGTCGATAACACGGTGCCCGCCATGGCGCTCAAGTCCGTCGTCGTGGCGCTGCCGGGCCCCGTCGCCGGCGAGGCTCCCACCAAGGACGTCAGCGAGGCCTACTCGGTCATCAACCGCGCTCTGATTCCGCGGTTTGTCGGTCTTCCGACGTCGTCCAAGCTCGGCAATGGAGCTCGCAACGCCGGCCAACAATCTCGCCAGGTTGCTCACACGGCCGCCAGCCCGGATACTATCCTCGACATCACGGTTGACCCCACCGCCGAGTCGGTGGACGTGCTTATTGAGGTTGTCCGCTGCTTCGGCCCTCTCCTTCAGCCCGTCGAAGTCGAGACCCTGCAGGAGGCCGTCGTGTCGGTGCTGCACAACTCCCGCGCCAACTCGGCCGCCAAGAAGCGCGCCGTCGTTGCGGTGTCGATCCTGGCCGTCTACCTGCCCGACTCCGCTCTTGTATCTTTCATGGCCCGTGCCGTCCATTCGCTCGATGGCGCCGACCCCGTCACCCAGCGTCTCTACGCCTCTATCATGGGCTCTATGGCGCGGTCGATCCCGGTCCGCTTCGGCGCCCACATCGATGCCGTTGCTCCTCACATCCTCCGTGCTCTGGGCCAGGGCGAGCTCGACAAGCAGCTCGAGGCTATCAGCGAGGGCAACGACTCGACCGATTTCAATGACGTACGCGAGGCTGCCCTCGTGGCCCTCGACGCCTTTTTGGCCACCTGCCCGCTTCAGATGCGCCCCTACACCGACGACACCATCCAGGCCTGCCTGCGGTACATCAAATACGACCCCAACTATGTCGACGACGAAGACGAGGACGATGACATGGGCGACGGCGATGACGATGACGACGACTTTGGCGGCGACGACGACGACTTTGATGCCGATGCCGGCTTCGACGATGACGACGATGCCAGCTGGAAGGTTCGCCGCTGTGCCGCAAAGGCCATCTACACGCTCATCTCGACCAGAAGCAGTGGTGATCTGCTCGACAACGGCGTGCTGTACAGCCAGGCAGCACCTGCTCTCATCAAGCGTTTCGACGAGCGCGAAGAAACCGTTCGTCTCGAGGTCATGTCGGCCATGTCGCTCCTCGTGCGCAAGACGGGCGAGGGCGTCATTCCTGAATTCTCGCTCGATGCCGGTGCCCTGGGCCACTCCGTCTACTCGAGTGCACAGCTCCCTCTCAGTCGCAAGCGTCGCCGCCAGAGCAGCGCTACTGGAGCGTCCTTCTTGACCCGCCAGGCGCCATTCCCTACGTCGCCCTCCCTCGAACGCCGTGCGTCTATCCCGTTGACTGGTCCCCGTGCCGACCTGGCTGCTCAGACAGACTCCATCATTGCGGCCTTGACCAAGACCCTCAAGGGCAAGCAGATCCCCTCCAAGCAGGCCGCCATCAACCTCATCGACGACATTGTCAATGTCCAGCGCGGCGGTCTGTCCGATTACTTTGAGCAGGTCCTGGGTCTCATTCTGGACACGGTCAAGTCCGCTGCGGCATCGGTGGCTTCGTCGTCCCTCGGGTCCGCCGGTGGCAATGCCTCGGCCACCCCCACTACTCTCCGCATCGCGGCTCTGCGCCTTGTCGGCCACATTACCAACATGCACACCTCGCAGGTCCTGCAGCCGTACCTGTCGAACATCGTTGCCGCCGTCCTGACGGCCGTCTCTGACCACTTTTACAAGCTGTCGAGCGAGGCCGTCTCGGCCGCTGAGGAGGTGATCAAGTCGCTGACACCGCCTCGTGCGCGTTCTTCTGCAGCTGCCAAATTCAAAAATGAGATCCAGACGCTCTACGATGTCCTAATGGAGCGTGCAACGTCGTCCAACATTGACACCGAGGTCCGCCAAAAGGCCATCCAGGCTCTGGGCACGCTTCTCTCCCGCACGGGCGTCGACGGCGGCAATCTCCTGTCTCTGGAAAACCGCAAGGCCGCTCTCGAGGCCCTGGCTGAGCTTCTGCAAAATGAGACGCTGCGCCTCCCTGCTGTTCGCTCTATTGACATTGTGGCTGCTTCCGCCGTCGCAAGCGTTCCCTTTGACGCGGCCTGGACCCGGATTGTGGCTGCCCACCTGGCCTCGCAGCTCGGCAAGGCCAACAACTCTCTGCGCGTCTCGAGCGTGCACGCCCTTCGTCACCTCGTCCTGAGCCCAGCAGCCGCTGGCCAGTTTGATGATGCAACGATCTCCCTGCTCGTCTCGACACTGTACCCCGTGCTGGCACGCGACGATCAACGTCTCCTTAACTCGGCGCTTCGCATCCTCACGGTTCTTGTCGAAACCCAGCCCAAGCTGGTCGTTACTGATGAAGTTACCACGGCCATCAACACACTGCTCCGCACAGGCATCACCTCCAGTACCCTCGACCCTCTCCTCCAGCTGAGCACCTCGATTGGCCGCAGTGGATACGGTCAGCCCCTCATGACGACATTGCTCGCCGACGCCGCCATCAAGGGCGACCCTTCAGTGATTGGCAAGGTTATTGGTAACCTGCTTGTTGCCAGCGGCGAGTCGTCGGGCGTCACATTTGACAGCTTTGTCAAGGAGACCGAGTCCTACAAGGCCCATCCTGACCGTGCTAGCTTGTCTTTGTCCGTCCTGGGTGAGGCTGCCCTGCGTCTCGGAAAGGACTCGCCCATCCAGCCCGATCTGTTCCTGAAGCTGTTCAACGGCGACTACGACAAGGTGTCTGTGGCTGCTGCGACAGCCCTGGGTCGCGCTGCTGCCGGCAACGTTCCCGTGTACATGCCAGTCATTATTAAGGGCTTGGCAGCCGGCAGCTCGAGCCAGTACCTGCTTCTGCAATCGCTCAAGGAGGTTCTGCAACAGGTCACTGCCGATCACACAGACATCTCGGCCTACTCGACGGATATTTGGGAGAGCCTGCTGCAGACTGCCAACGTCGAGAACAACAAGACCGTCTGTGCCGAATGCATTGGCCGCCTGGCCATTACGGCACCGCAGATCTACATTATCAAGCTTCAGGGGCTCCTCAACAATGACAATGTGGCTCTTCGCGCCATTGTCGTCCAGGCGATTCGCTTTGCTATGCCCGACACAGCTGAGACATTTGACACGGTCCTCCGCGAGCACCTTGTGCCCATCCTGAACAAGGCTCTGCGCGATAGCGACTTGGAGATTCGTCGCCTCGCCCTGATGGCCCTTAACTCTGCGGCCAACAACAAGCCCGAGCTGATTATGAACCACCTCAACGAGCTCCTGCCGTTCATCATTGAAGAGTCCAAGCCTAAGCCGGAGCTTGTTCGCGAGGTCATGATGGGACCTTTCAAGCACTTGGTCGACGACGGCCTCGAAGTCCGCAAGGTATGTCTAGTGCCCATGTGATATTCTATTGGAGAACGTATGTCGCTGGGAGTCATGGGATAGAGTGCTAACAGTTTTAGGGTGCCTACGAAACGCTGTACGCTCTTATGGAATCGGCCTTCTCGCGCATCAATATCATTAGCCTGTACGACCGTGTCATTGACGGTCTGGGCGACGATCATGACATCCGGGCCATGTGCAACCTGATGGTCAGTCGTCTGGCCTACCTGGCGCCCGAGGAGACAGTCCGCCGCCTCAACAGCGTTGGCGAAAAGTTCCGCGCCACGCTCTCCACCATGCTCAAGGAGAACGCCGTCAAGCAGGAGCACGAGAAGCAGGAGGATGCCAACAAGAGCGTTCTGCGCGCCACTCTGCTGCTACTTGACCGCCTCAAGGCGGCCTTTAACAATGGCAGCGTGCCGGCCTCTGTGACAGAGACGGCCGCTTTGCAGTCGTGGCACCAGTACAGTGAATGGGTGCGGAAGACATATGGCCCGCAGCTGCAAGTCATCCAGCAGGAAAACCGGGAGCTCTTTATGGGCTCTTTCCCTTAAGCTAGGGTGTAAGTATATACCACCTGCCTGCGCCTAGGTACCTACCAAAAAGACGAGGTATGATGAGAAGCATGACGTTTTATAAAGTGCGGCATTAGGTAGGTAGTCCTATTTTAAGTTCTTTTTTCATTAGTACATGCCCAGTGAACTGCTGAATACCTATTATTCGTATTTTTTTTTAAAAAAAAGAAACGTCGGTCTTTGGTAATTTCCCGAGATATTTTATATTTCCAACACATGGAACCTGCCCGTGCAAGCTAAGGTAGGAGAGACCCGAGAAATAGGTCTGCCTCCCGCTTCATGGCCGTCTTGTAAAGGTACCTAAAACACCTAGGTATATTATGGTGAACCTACAGTATGGATTGAAAGAATGTCATCAATAAAATTTCAACGCAGTAATTCAAATAAAATAGAATACCACTAAAAAATATGCAGACGAAGTACCTAGTTAAAGGTCATGTCAAGATATTGCCATATTTGATTATTGTGACGGTTTGGCTTGAAATTCAGTGGGATGCCGGGCACTGGGCACTACCTGGCCTTGTTTAGCTTATTGTTGGCATCTTGAAACAAGTACAACGGCAAGATGGCCGAGTTGGTTATGGCGTAGGATTAAGGTTCCTATGGAGCAATCCGCGTGGGTTCAAGTCCCACTCTTGTCACTTTTTTGATTTTTTTTTTATTTTATCTGTTTTTTTTTCTTACTTTGTTTTCAACTTTGCTACCTTTTTACTCTTTCTATAGTACTTTCCTACTTCTCACCCTTCTCTTCCAAACCCCTGGCTCCAATGCTCATGACCTTGGGTATGAGACATGGAAGATTAATGAAATCAAGCGTATTTTTTGTCTTCAACTTGAACTGAGTATAATGCAATTAAACGTCTTCCATCCCATAGACTCCTAATGCCTCTACGCTCTTATAAACAACAAGCAACAAGAACAAATAAAAAGGAGCCTCCTAGGAGCCCCAAGCAGGCAAAGTCGCAAAAAGGTTTGAAACAGTATGCTTTATCTGAGTATCAAAGCAGTAAATATAGCAAGAAAAAAAGAACGTCTCATCGCTCATCGGTAAGATACACCAAGAGAAGGATACTAAAATCGGAGATAATCAAGACAAGAATCCAAAAAAAGTCTAAAAATAAGAAAATAAAAAGAAACATGGGGTATCGTCTTTCCACCACACGGCTCTCCAAGGAGAAGCCGGCCAAAAGCAAAATCAAATATGCTAGTATAAAAAAATGGAAAAGGAAAAAAAAAAGGAAAACGCGAAACGAGAATGCAAAACTAAAAACAAATGGGCCTACTTCTTCAAGGCAGGAAGATCTGGGCCGCGCATCTCGATGGGGCTGGCTGTGAACCCGGCATGTGTTGGACTGGACGGGCTGACAATGATACTGCCGACCCATTTGGCGCGGTTGGGTGACGTGGCCGATGCCGAGGGAGGCGGCGGTGAAGACGGAGGTGAAGATGCCAATGTATCCAGAGCAGGCACATGCGGACGACGGCGGACCTTGTCGTTGCGCTGTGCAGCCGATGATGAGCCGGATGAGGGACCAGACGACGGCATCATGCCTGCAGGAGAGACAACAATAGAAGGAGACAACGGTGTTCCTTGGTTGGTCGAGGCGTCGCCGGGTGCTGCCGCTGCTGCGGCCGACGTGTTGATGACAAGAGACGACGGTCGTGGGCGAGTGGACCCGACATTGCTCCGACGCATGCTCTGGTACGACGGACGAGGCATGTCGTTGTTGTTGAGATCACCGTCCACGGCCACATTTTGAGCATCTGTCGCACCGGCCACAGCCTGCTGTGCAGAGCCCTGGCCGCCGACATGGCCCGCGTCGCCAGTCTCGGCGGCATGTTCGCGGAAGACGGCACGCACATCCTGGTCGTGCTCGATGAGCTGCATGAGATCGAGGTCGGTGGGGAAGAGGGCGCGACGGATGCCGTTGACGACGAGCTCAAAGACGACCACAGCGGCGAGGGCGATGATGACAGTGACCCACCACGTCGCCGTGCGGCCAAAGTTGTGCAGGAATGTGCCCTTGACCATATAAGGACCAAGACTAGCCTTGTAGATGAGCGACAGCAGGATGCTCCAGAGGAACCAGCCACCGACGGAGACGACGAGGCCGACAGCGGAGATGATGGTCTGGTTGTGCAGCTCGAGGACGAGCATCTTGAGATTGATGACAGTGATACAGACGGTAAAGGCCAGGCTGCCCATGGCGTAGAGGGTAGTGTCCTCGGTGAAGTAGGCGAGCTCGTAGACGGAGTAGACGGTGTAGTAGATGATGAGGGCCTCGGCCACGGCCATGGCCGTCCAGCCGACATACTTGCGGAAGCAGAAGGCCTGGTTGCGCTGGCCGTAGGTGTAGAGCTCAGGAACGGCCAGCAGCGTGTCGGCGCGCAGGTCCTTTTCAAACATGCCAAAGAGAATGACGGGGAGCGACGTGAACAGGGTGTTGAAGACGGTCAAGCTGGCCGACTCGTAGAGCGACGTGCCGGTGTAGCCATTGTAGCGCTGGTACTGGGCTTGGACGAGGTAGAAGAGCATCTCCTTCCAGAAAGTGCCCAGGATGTACTTGCCGGTGCGGATATAGTTCCAGCGGCCGTGGACAAGCAGCAAGCGCTGCAAGAAGCGGAACTGGGCAATGGAATAGTCGGCAATGCGGGCGGCCTGGAGGCCTTCGCGACCGGAAATGCCAATGCCAACGTGGGAAGCCTGGATCATGGCAATATCGTTGGCACCGTCGCCAATGGCGAGGGTCATGGACGAGGGAACACGGGCACGGATGCACTTGACCAGGGTGGCCTTTTGCGAGGGCGAGGCGCGACAGCAGATGACAGCGTCGACGCGAGCCACCAGGTCGTAAAACAAGACGCGCTTATCTTCCTGCGTTTCGACAATGCCGAGCGTGTGGCCGTCAATGACGACGACGGAGTGAGGGATCATGCCACGGCCGACATCGTTGAGCGTAGCAGCGATCTTGTCCTGCAGGCCCTCGCCGTCGACCAGGGCGTCGAGGACGTAAATTTCCGAAAAGGGACGGCAGATACGGGCAGCATGGGCAATGTTGATGGCGGTTTCGCGCTTGTCACCTGTGAGCATCCAAATCTTGATGTTGGCACGGCGCATCTTGTCGACGGTCTCGGGCACGCCGTGCTGGAGCTTGTCCTCGATGGCAGTGGCACCGGCCAGGTCAAAGCCCTGCTCGAGAAGGTCGGCGGCGGCCTCGATGCGTTCCTGGCGGTTGACGAGGCTCGTGGTGGCCTCGTTGAAGATGGTCTTCCAGGAACGGTAGTCGTTGTCCTCAACGTAACGGAAGGCGTAGAGGAGTGTGCGCAAACCTTCCGAGGCAAAATCGTCAATGTGTTGGAAGCAGCGCTCGAAAATGGCGCCATCGTTGGCAGCCACAGTCTCGTCGACCATGCCAGTGTAGCCGTCATCATACAGGCTCTCAGCAGCGGCGGCGGCTGCGGCATCGGCACCCGTAGAAGCAGTGGCGGCGGCGGCGGCTGCAGCGGCGGCAGTAGCAAGACTGCCGTCATGTGAGAAGCGGCCCTGGGGCGGGGCCAGACCGCTCATGCGTCTCGAGGCCACGCCCTCGTCGCCCGCGTAGCTCCGACGGCCGGGCATGGACGGCGCGGCAGCAATGGGCCGGTGGTCATCGACGGTGTCAAGATCCTCACGCTCGCGGCGGCGCAGCCAGTCATCGAGCTCGCCCGAAAAGACGGCCGAACGACGCATGGGGCTGGCCGCATTGTCGATGGACTGTTTGCCGGTGCTCCGACGGGGAAGGGGGCGGAATTGGCTCAGAGAAGCACCACGAACAGCGGTGAGTGAAGCGCGCGGCGTGCCGATGCCGCCAGCAACAGCGCCACCGCCAATACTAAGGGTGGTGCTGCGACGGAGCAGGGCACGCTCCTGCTCGACGCTTTTGCGCTTGCTGGCACGACGCTCGACGACGGAGGCCTTGGCCAGGGCCATTTGGCTGAGCTTGAGACGGGGCAGGATCACGCTGTCGGCGCCCTTGCAGAAAAAGCAGATGCGGCCGTCGGGCATGCGGATGACGATGGACATGCGCTTGCGCTTGCTGCTAAACTCGATGACGTCGAGGATCTGGTAGGTTTCCGTCACGAGCGAGCCATCGAGGTGGGTGAACTGGAGCTTGATGGACTGGGCTGGACGGTCGATGAGCAGGTAGCCGAGGTCGCGGGCCGCCTGGACGAGGGCAAGCTCATCGGGCGAGGCGGCCTGGAAGGCAATCTCGCCGTCGTCGGTGGTCTCGGGGAGACAGGTGTGGCAGAGGGCGATACAGAGGATAAAGTGGCGGGCCTTGCGCGAGAAGGCCGAGTGCGGGCGCAGACGGATGTACTGCAGGAGGTCCTCGGTCTTGAGCTCGCCCTGGGCGCGCGCCGGACGGGCGGACGAGACCCAGTTTGTGGTGGACATGGAGCGGCGGGGCGGGTCGAACGTGTCGGTGGCAAACGAGTTGCGGTTGCTCGCCGAAGCGAGGCTCTGGTCGCCAAAGGAGGGCCGTCCGTACGTGGGCGACATGGGGAGGGGCAGATGCGTGTTGGAGGGAGAGGGCGAGGGCGAGACAGACGCCGAGACGGAGGCAGAAGCGGAGGCCGACAGAGCGTCCGATGCGGCATCCATAGACGCCTTCTTGACGTCGAGCAACTGGTTGGCGGCTTCGGAGACAAAGCGTTGGTGCTTCTTCCCCCTGTTCTTCTTCTTGTCCTTGCCCTTGTCCTTCTTTTGCAGTTTCTCGTACTGCAGAAGCTGCCGGCGACGTTCCTTTTCATCCGCGTCGCGCGCAATGTCCATGTCGTGCAACCACGCGGTTCCAGCGACGCTCATTTTGCGGAAACGCATCTTGTTCTCGGTGAGCGTGCCGGTCTTGTCGGAGAAGACGTAGTTGACCTGGCCGAGGTTCTCGAGGATGGTGGTGGTGTTGGCGACCATGGGGGTGTCGGTGTCCGGGTCGTACATTTCGGTGTCGCCGAGCAGGTAGAGCTGGCCGACCTTGATGATTTCCAGGCTGACGTAGAGGGAGAGGGGGATGAGGGTGTTGAACATGATGATAAAGGCAAAGAGAATCTGGCTGACGGGCAGGTTGGTGTTGTCGAGATACCAGGCGGACTTTTCGTAGTCGGCGACCCAGCGGTTGTTTCCAGTGAAGCAGCCGACCGAGAGCAGGACGACAAAGACGACGAGCAGCAGGACGATGCGGTTGACCTTGGCCTGCATGGCGGGGGCCTTGGCACGCTGGTGGCGATGGGCGTTCATGCGGATTTTGCACTCCTCGCCGGTGTTGACGACGAGGCCCAGCATCTCGTTGGTGTTGCGCAGGACGGAGCCGCGGAAGACGATCTGGTGCAGCGTGAGCGGCAGCGCCTCGCCGTTGACAATGGCGCGGCCCTCGTAGTTGTAGAGGTCGAGGTTGGGGTCCTCGGACACGATCTCGGCGCCGGAGGCGGCCATGGCGGCGAGCGAGTCGCAGTGGGCGGCCAGCAGGGTGCTGGCCTGCTTGGTCTTGAGATTGGTCTCGCCGTCGAGGGCCATGGTCTCAATGTACGCGACGCCGTTGGGGCCCGACGCCGAGAGAACAATCATGTCGGCAGGCACGGCGTCGTCGCGGCGCAGCCGCACAATGTCGCCGACGCGGATGTCCTGCCACATGACCTTGGCCCAGGGCATGCGTTGTGCGGCCGATAAGTCGCCCTGGTCGGCCGAGACCACGCGGCCGAGTTCCGTGCTCTCAGCACTCTCGGCTGCCTTTGGATCTGTCGTCTTCTTGTGCACGCGGCGCCAGTTGCTCTTGGCGGCCTTGTCGGCCTCGCGGGCAGCAGCCGCCTGGACGCTGTGCGCAGGATCGAGGACGTGGGCGATGCTGCGGTTCTCGATGCGGTCCATGCGGTAGCGGCGGTAGTCGTCAAAGCCCTCCTTGGCCATACTGATGGCGACGAAGAAGAGCAGCGGGATGATGGTGGTGTAGGTGCCCGTGGTGCTGAGGCCGGGGATCATCTGCAGGACGGAGATGATGAGAAAGTAAAAGTTGGCCAGCTTCATGAACTGGAAGATGAGCTGCTTGGGGAAAAAGTCGTAGACGGTGTAGCGCGACGAGCGGATAAAGTTGGAGATGTACGGCTTGCCCGAGCGCTCGTCGATAAAGGGCGTCGTGCTGCGGGCGCGGCCGGGCTCGAGCAGAACATGGCGGCCGTCGGCGCTCGGGGGCAGCGGCTTCTGGCGCAGCAGGCCCTCGCGGATGTAGATGCGGTACAGGGCCGACGCCGATGCCTTGAGGCGGTGGTACGGGCGCCCCGTCCAGCGCCGCTTGCGGTCCATCTGGCGGTCCTTTTGCGTGTTGACCCAGTCGCGGAGGTGGGCGATGCTGTCGCTGCGCTCGCGAACGC
This sequence comes from Intubia oerlemansii, assembly GCA_020002355.1. Lineage (NCBI taxonomy): Eukaryota > Fungi > Ascomycota > Sordariomycetes > Ophiostomatales > Ophiostomataceae > Intubia > Intubia oerlemansii. The sequence continues at coordinate 73,540 of JAGKRZ010000092.1, forward strand.
GTGCCGTTGCCGAGGCCGCCAGGTTGGCCCTCACAGACGGCCGCCCGGGTGTGCGTGCAGCAGCAGCGGCAGCGACCGCAGCAACAACATCGTCGTCTTCCTCGTCAATCACGCTGTGCAGGCCGAGACGCGCGCGTGTGATGGAAGTCGTCGATGTCCGCGGAGGCTGCTCAACAAAGCCGACTCCGCTTCGCCGCTGCTGTTGTCTCGAGGAGGATGACGGCGCGGCATTGCCATCGTCGCCAACAGGCGTCACTGTCACGACAGCAGATCCCTGCTTGCGCGACTTCTGTGACTGTTGCTGCTGGTGCTGCTGCTGCTGCTGTGGTGATGGGGTTTCGACGTGAGACTCGATCGTGTAGAGATCTGTGTTGATCCGCGGCGGCGCTTGGCCGTGTGATGGGCCATGCTGCGCAGTCGTCATGGGTGTAGACACGACATCGTCATCGCCGTCATCGGGTTGTGTTTGAATAGACGCCGCAGTGCTCGGCCGGTCATTGAGCTGGTGCTGCGGTGTCTGAGACGGCTGCGGCCGGTCGTCGGCGTTGGCCGTCTCCTCGCGGGCGTCTGGCCTCCCGGCCATGGCGAATGTGTTGTGCTGGAGCGAGGGGTAGGAGTGGCTGTTAAAGGAAAGAACAAAATGAGGGAAGGTGCAATGCGAATATAGAGTGTAAATAGACTATGCCGGATGAATTCGAGGTAAGAGCGAAGCGCACAGTAAGGCGATGGAAACGAAGATTGGACGTTGGCGAAGGAAGGCGCGCGCTGTAGAGGGAAAGAGGGAAAGAGGGAAAGAACTTAAATTGGCTGGCTGGAAAAAAACGCGAAGAATGGAGCCAATTGCTGACGATGCTAAACCACGCGTCGTGAACAGGCAGGCGCAAAGAGCGTGAAAATCTGAGCAGGGAAGTAGACGACAAAAAAGGACAAGAAACGAATGTGCCAAAACGATGGCTGTCGAGTGGGAAGGAAAAAAAAAAAAAAAAGACGATACAGAGTACAGCTACACAAACGAAACAAAGAAAACGAAGTAGACGAGTGACTTCGGGCAAAGGAGAGAAAAAAAAGACTGGACGGGAACGAGATCGAAAAGCGGACGCCAAGGCGCCAGAAAAGGAAAGGGCTGCAGAAAGAGGCGCTAAGTTGAGACTGGCAAGTGTGGAAAGTACCGTTGTACCATGTCTGACAGGGCGCATTCCGGGGGTTTTTAGGTGGCACCAGCGCACCTTCCTGGGTGCTGTTTTGCTGCTGTTTGGTGCAGTTGGGTGCGTTTCGGTGCAGCTTTTGGGGCTTGGCAGGGATGAGTGGGCGCAAAGCGGAGACGCGGGACAGCAGAAGGCGGATGCAGCTCAGCCTCCTCTTTTGGCCAGTCCTGTCAGTTTTGCGCCCGTACGGAGTACTTTGTACACTTGTGCGCCAGTAAGATACTCGTACATGTATCGTTGAATTCAAGCTGTGCACATACTCCGTACGAACTGCACAAGTTTGTCGCATTGCCTTTATCCTGACATTTTTTTCGGTGATCATCCTTCTTCTTATTGTAACATTGTTAAAACCAGCATTTCATCATCTTCCTCGACAGACCCGGGTGCGACAACGATGCAGGGGACTGTACATGTATCTCTTTTACGGCGTGCTCCGTAGGTACGGAGTACGGAGCAGCTCTATCCTATGCTCCACTCCTCTCCCAGTGCTTCGTCACTTCCGTTGTGGGTACGAACTCGGTACGAAGGGGGCCCAAAGACAGGTAGCAAAGGAAAGCAGCAGTAACGCAGAAAAAAGAGGTGGCGTGTTCACAAATACGGAGAGCAAGAAGACGCAGAAGAATACATGTAGACTGTGAAACAGCGTCATATTTTGTACAAAACGAGCGCCGGCACGGCCACACGACACGTCGTATGTCTGCGCCTTTCTCGTTACATCGCCCGTTGTATCCTACCTATGGCAAATGGCAAAGGCAAAAATGCAATTGCAAACTCCCTTAAAACTGCATCTTATATGTATCTTGCACGCCGTTCTTTTCCCCTCCTCCATCACTCACAATTTGCCTGCCTTCTTGCCTTTTTGCTTTCTTTGCCATCATCCATTATTGCCTCCCTCTTTCTCCTCCGGTGCTTCCTGCCGCGATGTCCGATGCCGGAAACGCCGCACAAAATGTACAATGTAATATTCTACCTAGGCATCTTGCAACCATACTCCGTAGTCGCCCCAAAGCAGCGACGATCGGCAGATGCCAAGTCGCAGATCCAAGTCGCAGATCAAACTTTTTCTCTTACAAGTTTCTCTCATGCAACGTCCGTCAGACGCTACTCCGTACGTCAGCCTCGCCCTCTCTGCGCATCAGGCTGCAACTTGCGTTTCAGTTGTTGTGTGCTGCACTGCCCGATGCAGGCAAAAAAAAAAAAAATCAAAAGGGGGAAGAATAACAAGTAAACAGATATCCGAAAAGTGCGACCAATGAATTGAATGCATGTGTATCTTTACATTGGGCAATGGGCTATGCAACGCGCGTCCAGCTACGCGTACCAAACGCAGGAACAAGGCACGCCCCCCAAGAGACGGCGCCAGAAGATACAGAGTACCAAAAGGCTCAAATCGGTACAAACCACTTGCCAGTGAAAAAGGGGAGCGATTGACAATTAAAAATAGAACTGTTGCACACTACCAAGTACAAGCAAATACTTCTGCCTGTCATCCCCGTTGCCTCTTAGCCGCGTCATAAAAGGACAAAAGCTAAAAGCTAAAAAAAAGAAGAGTCTAGGGCGGATGTGTCCAACCATCGTTCTTGGGGTGGAAAGCCACTGTTACTAAAGCCAAGGGACTTGTACCAGACGGCGTTTTGAAAAGAACTCCTCGAGGGACGTATGAAAGGGGCCTAAAGGGGAACGCGACATACGTCTTCGGGACATATTCCCATGCACACATAACAAGTCAAGACGCACACCGTTCAATGCTCAAAGTTCCGGAGATTAAAATCGTCATGCAGATTCGTAGCCAACAAAGGAAACTGAAAAAAAGGGGAAGTAGAACGACGAAAAAGAATATAGACAAAAGGAGGGAAAAAAGGGTGTGTAAAAGAGTGACAGTCTCTCGATATCAAGCAAGAGTGGTGAGTGGGATAAAAAAAGAGAATGAGGGCATAATTAAAGGGGTAGAGGGGGGGTAGTGTGAGATCCCTAGAAAGGGGGTAAACCCCCAAAGGAATACATGCCCAACATTGCAAAAGAATTAAAGCTTCAAAGAGAACCTTGAAAAGAGAAAAGAAAAAAAAAGAAACGAAACAAATTTCAGCGCCCCCCAAACGACCGCTCCCACAGGCAACAAGCGCAAGAAAATAGAAAACACCAAGGCAGAGAGCCAGAACAAGGCAGTAATAGAACCATGAGAACCCCATCCAAAGGAGTCGGCATACACCGACAACGTATGCGACTCTGCAAATGATAAATAAAGGTATAAACGCCGTGTCGAAAGGGACGAAGGGGCAAAAAAAAAAGAATAAAGGGTGATGAAGAATAAAAAAGAATATCAAAAAAGGCACAAAAAAGGCCTGCGGGTATATATAGGGAACCGAGAGAGAAAATGGTGGAAGAAATCAGGAACAAGAGAAATAATGTACCCAAGGACAGAAAGATGAAATGGAAGCGATAATGGACAATGAGGGAAAAACAAATCCAGGATGATGCAAAGCGGATGGGGAAAAAAATGCGGGACGCATGCTGCCAGTCTAACAATGTGCGGGAGGAGCAAGACAGGATGAAAAATGGCGAAATAAATAAAAGCCGGGAAATAAAAAGAAGGGTACGTTGCCCTGTATATGAGAACCGCTCACGCCGCAGTCGTATGCGGCGGAAGGCTCTCGGGCGACAGGCTGGCAGCATCGACCGCATCAACTCCATCAAACTGGACCAGTTGGCTCATATCCAACTCGGCTTGTCCATCCGTAAAGGTTCCGGGCGAGGGCGCACTGAGGGGCAGGTTAATCGCGTGCTTGGTGTACATGTCGTTGATCGCCGTGCCGTCGTCGGAAATCGCAGAAGAATCGCCGTTGAGAGGGTGGTACAGATCCGCCGAGGCACTGCGGCCCATCATCGTCATGGGCGGTGACTGGTCGACAATCGCCGGGTCCGAACGGCCTTCAAACGACAGCGGCGATACCGAGGGCGGCGGCGGCGGAACCATGCCCTGCCCCGCCATCATCGGCGACAGGAATGTCGTGCTAAACGGCGTCGTGCTGAAGGTCGTCGCCGGCAGGCCCGTCACGTCTGGTGCCTGCGTTGCGAAAAAGTTGGGGCTCGAGTACTCCGATGGCGATGGCGCCGTTGTTGCCGACATGGGATACTGCCGCATATCAAGACCGAAGCCCGCCTGCGTGTCAATGCGCAGACCAGGGCCACCGCTCGCGCTGATACCGGCCGGGTTGTGTGGCACGGGCGCAAAAATGTCCGGGTTGTGCGGCTGCGCCTGTGTCTCACCGGGGTGCTGGATGTAAAAGGACGGCATCGGCGTCTGCAGCAGTGAAAAGTCAATCGCCATGGGCACCGAGCGACTCCGCTGCCGCTTGTGGCCAGGGCCACCTGCCCGCATTCCGGGCGCCATCGTGTTGATGCCCCATTGCGATTCCTGGAAGACGCCAACGTGCGGTTGCAAAAAGTTGGGCTGTGATGAGGGCCGGTTGGTAGGCGAAACAGGTGCAGAAGCAGACAGATTTTGAGCGGCGGCAACGTCAATCGGCAAAGGCGACACGAGAGGCACGACAGGTCCATTTGCCATGGGTGGCGGAGCTGCACCAGCCGCTACAGCTGCTGCTGCTGCCGCGGCCGCTGCTGCCGGGTCAACAACGGGTGCACCCGGCCCAACAGGAACGGGCATGTGTCCCATTGGCAAAGCACCGACAGGAGGACCGGCAGCGGCAGCAGCAGCAGCTGCTGCTGCTGCCATGTTGTGAGGGTTGTGCGGGCTGTGGCGCGTCATGAAAGACTCGAGCGAGATGAGCTTGGCAAGCTGGCCGCTGAGGACCTTGGGGTTGCCGCCGAGCTGGTGAACAAGGCACTGCGAAGCCTGCTGGTTCTCGGTAAAGTCGCCACAGGGTGTGAAGCCGGCACCGCCTGCCGCACTCGGGGTGCTGTCCAGCATAAAGTATGGCGGCTGGTTGAGCTCAATGACGATGCCGCCCGAGCCGGGCTTGGACGGATCTTCTTCTGTCTGGTCGAGGTAGATGTGCTTGATGAACGAAAAGGGGTACTCGATCTTGTACCCCGCAGAACCGTTGTTGATGTAGTAGGTGATGGTGCCGTAGTGAGGCGAGTAGAAGATGATGAGGTCCATGGTATTCTGTCCAACGCGAACCCATTTGCCAATTGTGAGCGTCCGGCAGGTGATGTGGTGGATCACTGTGCGTGTTTGTTAGGGGATATAGGTGACAACAATAAAGAACGCTCCCCCGGAATCCCGGGGGCAAGGCGACAAGGGGACCACTTACGGAGCTTGCCAGTACCACCATTATCGCCACCGAGGAGCATGCCGGGACCATAGCCCATCAAGCCACTGCGGCCGTAGAATGAGCCGCCAAGTCCCTTTCCGCTCTCGGCAGCCTGCATGGCAAGGTAAGCACGCATCGACTCAGGGATCAGGTCGATATCCTCGCCAGTCTCCAGGCTCTTCTTGGCCATGAGCTTGATCTTAGCACGGCTAATCAAAGAAAAAAAAAGGGCAGATGGTTAGAAAAAATGTAGGGAAGGCGGTACACACACGGTCTTGTCGGCGGGAACATACCGGTTCTGGAACCAGATCTGCACAGACCGTTCGGTCATGTTAATCTGCTTTGCAATGACATCGCGCGTCTCGCCATTGGGAGTAGGGTTCTTGTTGAACTCCATCTCCAGTGTCGTGAGCTGATCCTGTGTTGCCCGCTGGCGTTTCTGGTTCTTTTGCTGCTGTGTGAGAGTGCTTTTCCGCGCGGGCCGCTTGGGTCCAGAGGAGGGGGGCACCATGGCGCCAACCGATGACGGAGGACTTTGCGAACTCTTCTCCGTCGTCTCCGACTTGGGTGTCGGCAGAGGCACAGACATGGAAGAGGGTTGTGTAGGCGTGGTCACGGGCGGCACCATGGGCAGCGGCACCTGGTGAATAGAGGCCGGGCTTTCCATGATTGGCATCATCATGGCTCCTGGGTGGGCCGGCATCTCGACCTTGACTTCCGTCGCCATTTTCAATTAAACAATATCGTGATCGGGTCGCCCGTGGCGTGTCGTATGATTTTTGATGCCGAAATATTAGGTGGGTTGTCAGGGTGTCGTGATATCTAACGAGTGTATGCTCAAATGTCGTCGAGCGGGTGCTGGCTCAATGGTCTCGCCTTTGAAGGAGTTGGTGTCATAAGAAAAAAGAATGTGATGGTCTGATGCCGATAGAGCGAGTGTCGTCCCGTTTGGGGATGGTAAGGATGGGTAGCTTGGTTGACGAGGGGGCCGTTGTGGCGGAATTGTCGTGAGTGCCAAAAAAAAAATGCAAAATGATGCAGAACAATGAGACGTCGTCAAAAGAAAACGAATGTGCGCCAGAGACAAGGCTGGCAAAAGGTAAAATGTAAAGCAAAACGCGAAAAAAAAAATGACGACAGGTCTCCAAGGAATGTGGTGAAAGATTCCCGAAATGAGTGAACGGGGGGCCGTTGAACTGGCGAGCGTGCCGGTCAGGCTGGAACAAGAAAAAAAATGCGAAATCAAAAAAAAAAAGAACGAGTGTGACTGTAGTGAGCGACTTGAAGCAAAATAAAAGAAAGTGAGTAACGAAAAGAACGAAAGGAGAGGACACGACAAGTGAGTGAAAGAGGCGTCGACAAGAGAAGCGACCACGATGGATGAGGGAGAAAAGCAAGAGAGAACAACAAGAAGGGGGGAAGAAACGGGAGGAAGAGGGAAAAAAAAGAAACGGGGCAATTCACAGACAGCCGACCAGCAGAGCGAGACAGCGAGAGGCGGGCACAGAAGAGCGAAAAGTGACCCGTTCGACGAGAGGGATGGGATCCAATGGGGGAGTGGGGGGGCGTGCGTTCGGGTCAAGGGGGTGTGCTCAGGAAAAACCACAACACAAAAAAAAAAAAAAGCGGAAAAAAAGGGGAGTGGAAGGGACAAAAGACGGAGAAAGTGGGCCACAAAGAAGGGCAAACTCCTCGCACACTAGACACTAGTAGACGACACGTCCAACAAGAGGAGAAGGGCGGCAGGCGGGCAGCAGCGGCATGGGGGGGAAGAGTGTGGATGGTGTGGCAAGGATGCTCACGTTACGCGAGAGGGGCGGGCGACAAGAAAAAAAATAAAAATAAAAATAAAATATAAGAGGAGAGAGAGAAAGCGCGCGTGCGTGCATGTGTGCACTCCGTAAGATGCATGCACAGAGTAAGCCTTGGGTAAAAAGGATTCCGAAAGCGGGAAAAGGGGGCATTGATGTCGACAAAGATGCCTGTGCGAGACGGCGAATTGTGAGCTTCGCCTGAGGATGCCACTCTTTCTTGGGGCCATTGAGAACAGACGATACACCACTCCGGCTTGTTTATTCACGCGAGAATAAAAAAAATACACCATACAGAAAGACCAGCCTTGTTGCAACTCCTTTCTTGTGCAGCAATCCTTCGCGGAGGGCCTTTTTATTCCGACGCAGCGGCCGTGAATATGCAGGCGCCGATGCGTCGGTGTGTATTCCATCTGGAGTGGTTGAAGCGCCAGTGAATGCAAGAGTGGCCAGGGCATCAATACGCAAAAGGCGCAGTCTGGTAGCAACGATCGCCGTGTCGTTCTCTTTTGTCGACGTTTTTTTCTATTTTTCTTCCTGTGAGCTCAAGCTTGGCACACGACGTTGTTGCCGCTAACAGGGCGCCGGCAGGGATGCGTACCTGAGTTTTCCCCCTTCAGGACTAGCGCGCGCCCGCCGAGACGCACGAGTTGGGACGTTCCTGAAAATCCGGCCAATGGTGTGCACCTGCACGGTGCCACCTACAGACATCGGCTGCCTTATCACGTCGTTGCTCTGCAGCGCACTGTGCGGCTTGACACACGATTTGCTGCCTCATCGTGGTAGGAGCGGCGGGTGAAGTGTCCAGTGACGTGCTCTGGCAGTCTTTGCTGCTGTTGCCGGAACTTTGGCTGCAACGCTAGGTCATGCGTCAGAGACGTGATGGGCCCTGGTTGGCTACTGCCCCTGCCGCCGTCCAAAGTGTGGTCAGCTTTTTGCCACTATTTCTGCACACCCACTTCTGGCGAACAAAGGCGGCACGATACGAGCAAGCACCGCAGAGGATCGCTGGACCAAAAAAAAAAATCAGAATAAAGCCGGCACGGAGAAAGGCGCGAGAGGTCCGTCTTGTCTGCATCGTTGCAGTGGCTCTTTATTGGTCGAAATTCGGGCCTCCTGTTTTCTCGCATGCTTTGCATTGCAGCCTCGGTCCCGTTCCGCGACACACCACACACCCATTGGTCGATTCTTCCTCCTCGCACAGGCACGGAGTACTTTGCATGTTTCTTTTTGGTTTTGTCTGGTTCGCGGCTGTTGGATTCTGAATCTGGCTCTGTCGTGCCTCTTTTCTGGGCGGGGAGAGGAGATCCCAGACTGAAAGGAGCACAGCCCCATCCACAGAAAATCCACCGAGCACCCACAGCGGCGTCCACCGTGGCCACAGAAGAATCCACCTGGGTCAGCACTGGCTTTGCGCAGTCTGCAGCCATCTGCAGCGAGCTGCAAGGTACAAGCCCGGCTAAAGCAGTCACAGCGACGCCACGGCCACGATGGAGCACGATACCCCTGGCGCTCCATGTTGGGGCCATTCCTGTTAAGGTTTAGCGCATAGCAGGTGGCCTGCAGTCCCCCTGCACTAGAGCCTGTCTAGCAACCCGAGGGAGCGCAGAGCGCTCGATGCGGTCACGCAGTCGCGAAAAATAAAAGTCGAAAAGTACAAAGCATGCAGCCGTTGGGTCGCGCGTGCGAGCGTGGTATCCGGTTTTCTTTGTCTGTACGGAGTACGAGTACTTTTTGGGAGGGTGGTGGTGTTTCTTTTGGTCGTGGTCTTTTTTTTTGTGCTGCCGTTTCTGCCCCTGGGAGAGCAGGCGTCATCGATAAATCGACGGTTGTCAGATGTCGCGAATTCTCTTTCTCTTGCCTTGTCACATAAGCGTGCACACGCTCGCAAGCACACGTAACCATCTTCATTCTGGCCGAGACAACCCAGAAAAGTCCAGTCTGAACACCATGGTGGCAGGGGGGGCAAGCAGCAGGACTCAGACAGCAGCGGCGGGCCCCTTCCAACAATGGGCCTTGCGGCGAGACACCGGGCCCAAGAAAGGAAGGATGAAAAAAAAAAAAAAAAAGAAAGGAAAAAGAAAAAGAAAGAGAAAAGAAAGGGCCCAAGAAACACCAAAAAAAGGGACAGGCGGTGACAGTGGATCCGAGACTTTGTGCTTGTGTTTTTCCTTTTTCTGCGACTTTTTTTTTTTCTCTGCCTGTGAGGCTTTTCGCGGCACACACGCCGAGACACTTGGGCCACCGTGCCACCTGAGCCAGCCTGGGGGGGAGAAGAGGGACCTCCGACCTCCTGGGCCGCTGGGCCGCTGGGCCACCGATCACTGAGAGATCGCCGACCCAAGGGAGGGGACGTTGGCCCAAAGGGCGTGATCAGAGGTTCGGCCGTTTTGTCGATTTTTTGTCCCTGTTTTCTTGTCTTGTGTCGAGTGGTCACCTTCTGCGTGTTTCTGTCCTTCGTCCGAGGCTTCATGGACTCTGGGGGGTCTGGTAGAACTGTGTCGGAAAGTACAGTGCATACCCGGTTCTTCTTCTGCTTTTTTTTTTGTGGTCTTTGTATCGGGCATCCCTTTGTTTCACGATTTCTGCCACAGCCTGCAGAAACTGACCAGAGGGAGGTGGCCGCGTTTGGTGAAGTACCAAAGTACTTTGCAACGTTTTGTATCTCTCTTCGTACTCTCGTGCGTGTTCAAAATACACGTACTCACAAGTGGGCGGGCAGCATGTGAGGCCCGGCATGCCACAAGAGGAAAGAGGAAAAAGTCGCGTCATGCCTCGTTGTTTCGCGATGGAGGGGCGAGGCTTTGGAAGGTTGGTTTAAAAACTGAGGGGAGGAGGTCCGCGGAGGCAAACATCCTCTGCAAAAAAAAGGGGGGAGGAGGGGGTTTACCCTCTGGATAATGGGGGTGGGCAGCTTTACAGGAAAGAGCAGTGGTAAAACAAACAGGTGCTCCTTCCTAAAAAAGGAGTTTTCCTCGCAGCGGACGATATGTACTAGACAATGCAAGAGCGATGTCCACGACTCTGGTGGCAACATGCGCCAGATCGGGCCAGGGAAGGCGCGAATACATCTCATATTCGTGGTGAAGGAAGGAGCGGCCGATTGTTTTGGCCCTGATTTTTCCTCGTATCTACGGTGTATGTGCCATCTTTTTTTATTTTATGCGTATATATAGGGCACAAAAAAAATAAAGAGAGCCTTCTGTTTTATTTTATTTTGTTTTGTTTTAATTTTATTCCGTTTCCTTGCTCAAGGCTATGTAATCTATATATTTTCTTTCTTTTTTTCGTGTCATGTACAGAACGAAATATTAACATGGGCACATAGGTATATAATTTAGGTGGGCTTTTATCTTTAAATCTTCCTCGCCTAGTTTTTACGCAGGCAGGCCCTGTTCGCCATACACGAAAGGAAGACCATAACTGCCCGCACTCTGAGCTTCTATGGCAAGCTATTCTCGCCGTCCTACCAACCGTAAGATACCTACTCCGCTGGCACGCTGTCATCAAGGCATACCTCGTTCTCTCCTGCCTGTCTTTTGTCCTTCTTTTCCTTTATAATCACGATGAAAAAGGCACGAAGTTTAAATTCCGTACCGAACATTCAGCCCGGCCTCCAATATCAGCAGCTTTCTGCTCTGCCGGCATCTGAATACGACAATGATCTCTTGACCCCCCTGTCACTCTGTCAGTCTGTCCCAAACTACATGTACAACGAAATTCATGACCATGATGGGATGTTATCTTCAGAGAGTGGATATCACAGCAGCCGATCCGGAAAGAAAAAAAAGAAAAAAAAAAGTCAAGAAAGGATGACTCCCACGCGAAATTCCACATTGGGAGTTTACGCACTTGTTGTTTCCAGCTTAACAAGCAGCATGGTTTTTTTTTTTTCTTTTTTTCTTTTTTTCTCGTTCTCAAGACACGTCCCTGCATGAGCAAAGCGTTCCCCCTTTTCCTTACATGCTCGTTCGTGCCCACACCCGCGGCAGTTTGCCAGCAGGCTGGAGCAGAGATCGTCGACCGGGGGCCATCCCGGGTTGCTGGAGGAGCGAGGTGCAGGGGTATAGCTCCGTATAGAGAAAGTTGGCTGATTCGACGTCTGCCTGGTGGTGTCCGGCAGTTTTTTTCGTCATCGGGCAGCGAGCTGACGATCTGGGCCATATTTCTCCGGCTGTCCTTTTTGTCTGGCAGGATAGTTACCGACAAAAAGCATAGGTATTTCCAGCGCCTGCCCCATATCTCTTGCGATGGACCCCAGTTGATGATATTGGTTGATATTGTATTCCTTCCACCCACCTGTTGGTATTTGCCTCCCCATCCGACATCGCTGGCCCAGAGATATATATAGTACAGAGTAAAGAATGACGCGTAAAGAAATGTATGACAAAAGAACGAACACACACACACACACACAAAAAAAAAAAAATTGCACACAAAGTCATGGGCGTTAACGCCGTTTCCCTTGCCGCCTGGACTTTGCTGAGCTGTGCCCAGCCTCTTCGTTGGCCGCAGACGGACTGCTCTACTGCACGCTGCTGCTGTTTCTCGCCCGCTTGCGACCGCTGCCGTGCGCGCGCACCTCGACCACTGCGCTGGACGAAGGGTATGAACGCTCGTCGCGCTCGCGCTTGAGCTTCTCGTCGAGCACGCGCGTGAGCACATCGTAGGCAAACTGCGGGTGCTCGAGACACAGCGCCTGGAACTCGCTCTCGGCCTCGGCGCGCAGGGTGTGGCTGCGCGTGGCCCAGAACTTGGCGATTGGCTGGCGCACCGCCTTGTCGTCGGGGCGCGTGCACGCATAGACGTAGCGAGCGTACGCAATCTCGCCCTGTGCTGTGCTCTGGACGCAGTGGATCTTGGACGATGCCAGCGTGGCGAGCTCCGGCATCTCAAAGGTCTCGGCCAGCGTGTACACGCGCGCGTGCTTGAGCAGCTGCGTGCCCGTCTCGTCGACCTCGGGCAAGCTCGGGTCGGGCTCGAGCGTGTGTGCGTGGCCGGGCAGCTTGCGCGGGAAGTAGTCGCCCGTATACAAGTACTCGAGGAAGCAGCCAACGGCATCGAGGTTCTCGTCGGGCAGACGTACCGTGCGGTCGGCGCTGCCAGACGCCTCCATCTCGGCAAACAGCTTTTCAAAGTGAGGGCTCTTGGCCAGCAGGGCCTGGTGCGCCGTCATCGACATGACCTCGCTCGCTGCGTCGCCTCCCTCCTTGCTCTTGCCGCCGCCCACGACCAGAGTGATCACCGGGCTGCTCAGATACGACGCAAAGGTTGTGCGCGCCGGCACGGCCGGCTCGGCTTCCTCGGCCGGCTCGACCTCAATTTCCACTACACTGGCCTCTGCCACCACCTCAGCCTCTGCACCGCCAGTGCCAGGCTCTGCTGCTGTCGCGGCACCCGCGCTGTCTCCTGCTGCCTCCGCCATGTCGATATCGGCCTCAGGCGCGGCCACAGTGTCCTCAATGGGGTTGATGTCGGCCATGATGATACTCCATATACGAAGAAAAAAAAAAGGCGGCGTGTGAAAGGTCTTGCGGCCGAGGAGGTGGTCTTTTGTTGAAACGAGCGTGTGTCGATTGAAGGTAATGCAAAATGACTGGAATGCAGTCGCAAAGCTTCTCGTACGGAGTAAATTGACTTTGCGCGCAAAGAGATAGTGAAGGTGTGCGGGCGGAAGAAAGAACTGTGAGAAAAAAAGGAATGGCAATCGGCAATGCGACAAAGAGATGGGGCGAACTGCGACGGATGGGCGCAATGGAGTAGGCTCCACGGCGTTTTGCGAAAGACGAATAATACAATAATACAGCCAAGATCCTGCTGGGATACCAGTTCCCATGAGAAATTGCCTGCACGTGTGCTTCGTGTCACAATCACGTGATACAGGACCACCGGGTTTTGGACGTTTGAATACCGCGAGCAGACGGCAGGACAACAAGACCAGAAGAGGAAGCTTATGATGAGAGATAGCAAGTACAGATGATCTGAAAATATGTAGAATTTACGTAGGACACCAGAGATAGCCATGTTGGCCTTAGACTTGATGCCCTTATCGTAAAGCACCGTAGCAGTGAATGTTCATACCACTCACGATCACACATTTAGCTCTTCGTTTCTTTCTTGTCATGATGCTCATATTTTCGTTATTGTCTTTTCTAATTGCCGCTTGACGGAACTAGCGACACAAAAACAGAACAAAGAGAGAGTGCTGAGAAAACGAAACAAGGGAGTTAAGAAAAAGCGGACGACGAGAGAGAAAAAAAAGCTGTAAAACAAAAAATTGCAAGGCCAAGAATACAGACTCGGCAGGGAGCACAATGAATAAAGCCAAAAAAGGAGAAACAACAGGCAATACAAACCAAGACCAGAAGGTGAATGCGAATAATAAAAGACACTTCTTAGTTGGCGAAAATCTTGAGGGTCATGTCGATAGAGCCTGTGGCGATAAGACAACGTATTTGGTCACCAGCGCCCTGTGCTGCTGCTGCTCCGTTTGATGCTGCCGCTGAAGCCTTGCCATTGGGCGTGCCAACAACACTGGCATCGCCGTTGACGCTGCCACCACCGCTGACGCCATTTTCGTCGGCTATGGGGTTCTTTGGGATGCTTGGCGCCCAGCGCAGACACGAGATGAACTGCTCGTGGGCGGGCAGCACCCGTACGCACTTGCCGTCCTGACTCAGGTCCCAGCATCGCAGTGTCTTGTCGTCCGAGACGGAGAGCAGGTACTTGCCGCCTGGGTGGAAGACGACAGCGCGGATCCAGTTGTCGTGGCCGACGAGGGTGCGCAGGCAGATGCCGCGCGCGTCCCACAGCTTGATGGTCTTGTCGCGCGAGCCCGTGGCCATGTACTCGGCCGCGCTGCTGGCGGGTGGCGGGCGCTTGACACCGGCCAGGGCTGCCATGTAGGGGTAGGCCGCGGGCGGCGCCATGGCACAGCACTCGTTGTAGTGCTCGTGGCCAATCATGGTGGCCTTGACCTCGGCGCGCGGAATGGAAATGTCCCAGAGTCGTGCCGTCATGTCGTCGCCGGTAGAGACGAGGTAGCGGCCGTCATACGAGGGGCTGACATCACGCACCCAGGCGCTGTGGCCCTGCAGCGTCTGCAGACAGAAGCCCGTGTGCACATCCCAGATGCGCAATGTGTGGTCGCGGCTGGCGCTGACGAGAAGGTTGGGCGTTGAGGGAATGAAGCGCACGGCGCTGACGCTGTGGTCGTGGCCGGCGAGCGTGCGAATATTCTTGTACTCGCCGAGAGGATCCCAGATCTTGATCGTGAGATCGGAGCTGCACGACGCCATGAGCGTGTTGCCGCGCGGGCCGCCAAAGTCGACATCGAGCACGGCGCGCGTGTGAGCCTTGACCGTGCGCTCCAGTTCGCCGACCTCCCAATCCCAGATCTTGATGGTGTAGTCGTCGGAGCCAGTCGCGACGGACGAGAAGACGGGGTGGAAGGCGATGCAGTTGATGGCGCCGCGGTGGGATTCGAGCGTGTAGCGTGCCGGCGCCTTGGGCAGCCACGAGGCTGGGTCTTTGTTGCGTTTTGAGAGCGAGTCGGGTGTTAACGAATCGAGCTCAGACTGCAGTGCCGAATTTCGCGACTCCAGATCCATGATCTGCGGGATTCATGTCAGAGACACGGGGTCACTTTTGCGGACGGAATAGAAAAGACACATCACGCACGAACCTTTTTTTGTAACCGCACAACGCTCGTCCATTTCTTCTCGAGCAGCGTCTCATACTTTTTCGTTGTCGGCGCGTCCAGCACGTCTTCCCCAAGCTGCGCTTCTGTGCGCAGGGCAGCTGCTGCCTCTGGCAGCTTGTGTGCTTCAAGATAGGCAATTATGGACTTGTGCCTTGGATGGTCAGTTCCATTGCTCGCCCCAAAGCCCCAAGTCGCCCCAAACTCCCTCGTTGCATCATCACGTACAGTTCTTCTGCTTGCCGTCCCGTGAGTGACGTTGCCATGGTTGAGAGAGGTGCCCGGACCCCGGGGCCCGGTCGTGTGTGATAGAAGGAGGGCGTGAACCAGGTGGTCGCAAATGCCGAGAAAGGAGTGACGCGAAGATCCTTCTCTACTGCCTCTTATGAGCTGCCGATTGAGTTTGTCTGGCAGTTCTTCGTCGCGCCGCCAACCCCTCTTCACCCCTCTGTTTGTCGTCTGTGCTTTTTTTTTCTGATCGACGAGCCCCGCCTGTTTCGTTGTTTGCGGACGGCAATTGGTCTTTGAATACAGGCGTAACACAATATTTCGAGCACTGGACCTCAGCGTATGGTCGAGCTAGGTCGTGGCAGGACGCAGCGTTGGATGTTGGCGGCTGTTGTGACAAGCGATGCAGCGCGAAAGCGGCGGTGTCGTCAGGAGAAGGCGCCGGTGGAAAACGCAAAGGGGCCCGGCCCCCGCTAGTCGTTGGCACGCGGGTCTTGATGACTAATCTATATGAATAGGGATCCACGTGATTCGACTTTGAACGGCCGTGAAGACGATACATTTTTTTCCTTAGAAAAAAAAAAGAAAAATTGCAAAAGAACTGCTGAGCCTAAAATAAGACGTGTTTTTTTTTAAAAAAAATTCTACTTATTATTTCGTAATAAAACCAACCCCCAAACCCAATATAATATACAAAAAGGACAAAAAAAAAACGTACAGCAGCGGGTATTCGCTGGTCGTCACCGACCCAACTACTAATCCACCGATTACTGGTTTAACTAGGGGAGAGCGGACGGGATCCCGTGCTTTCCAGTATCTATGGCCGTACGTGAAAATTTAACCTATGTTTATGATATATATAGGTACGGATAAGGAAAATTTGGTACGTGATAGCTGTGTAAAGAGAAACGTTATCCTGTAATTATTGTATTGTGAATATATTATAGGTATACCTTATTGTATTAACGTGTGAAATTATTCGCCTCTATCTTATTTTTACCTCTTATTGCTATCTCCTAATCAAGACTCATTGTGAGGACAAACGGGACGTAGCGTATGCCTACGCTCTGCCCTGCTAACGAGTAGTGATTTCTCGCTGGCGCTCTAGTTTTTCTTTTTTTCTCTTTTTTCTCGACCAACTTAATTTCCCAATTTGCGCCTTTGTGAAAATTCTTATGCGCGAGGCACCCTGCCCCTGGCAGTTTATGTGAATATATTTGCTTTTGGATGCCGCTCTGTGCCTGCCAAGATCGGACGAAAAAGGAAATATAGAAGTGCAGCGGAGCTCCATTCGCAGCAGAGCGTGGCAATGCAACGCCGGTTGACATGTCCATTGGGACGCCATTGGAACGCGACTCCACTCAACTGCCGGCCGCGTTTTTGATGTCTTGGAATGAGAGCAGGAGCATCACGTTTCAGTTTTTCACGTTTTCACCTTTTTTGGTCCTCATAATTTTGGCATGCAGAGCAACGGTGGGAAACCAGATACGTGGGAATACGGCGAACGTGGCATGCGTTGGCAGACGGATTTTGTGGCGTTTATTTACCAATGAGAGGTGCATAACGGTAAACATAACGTCGGGCAGCATACTTTTGATTAGGAGGTGGCTGACTTGGACGAGCAAGAAAGCCAAGGTACGAGAGTGGAATGCAATAAAAAAAGACGAAAAAAATTAAAAAAAGAAACAAAAATATCCACGGAAAATAACCGTACCTAAATGGAGAAACCAGGTGTGGTTGATTCTTTTATACCTGCTGCCGGTAGAGTCAACCATGAGGCCCGCTCAAGGCATATCGCCAGTCATTTTTTCTTTTCTTTTCTTTTCTTTTGTCTTTCTCTATGTTTTCTGTTACACTGTGAATGTACAGAGCACGTCCACAAGACTACTGACAACCTGTTGTTCCTTTTTTGTTAATACTCAAACATAAATATCGAGACTCCCGCCACTCATGGTTCCCTCTCCATCTTGTCTGCATCATCATCTTCTCTCCAACTCTTCTCGTCACTCCTTAAATCTTATTTTTCCATACGCACAGCAAGATACCCTCACTCTATTCTTTTGTTTCGATTCTTAGTCGAAATTCTTCCTTCCCTCTCCTCCCTTTCTCTCTTCACTGTTCTCTTACACAGCCTTGAAAATGTCTGCTGGTCCCATCAACGACAAGGATGTGGCCCACTGGAAGGACCGTTTCAACGACGTCCTGGAGCGTCCTTCGGAGCACATCAACAATGCGTCAGCCGAGGATTCTCAGTCATGGCTCTCGTCCTTCTGGGCCTGCTGCAGCCCGATTGATCTGTGCCTGATCACCTACTGTCTGCCTTGCATCACCTTTGGCAAGACACACCACCGTCTGCACAAGGATGCCTCGCTCCATGGCTACGAGCCCATCAACACTTCTGTACGTCAGATTGAGCACATGTTCATGTTCTTATTCTTCTTTTCCCCTCTTTCTAACAACACAGTGCCTTCTCTTCTGCGGCAGTGCATGCTGTGGTCTTCACTGCATTCCTATGGCAATGCAGCGCGCCGAGATTCGCGGAAAGTACAACCTTCAGGGCAGCGGTGTTGTCGACCTTGCCGCTTCGTGCTGCTGTGTCCCTTGCACCCTTGTCCAGAGCGAGAAGGAGGTGTCCCTGCGCGGCCCTGTCCAAGCCGGTGGTGTCAAGGAGCAGTACCAGGCCGAGGCCGGTATGTCCATGCCTAGTGCCCCTGCTGCGGCTCCTGGTGCTTCAAAGTAAATATCAGACTGCAATGTACAAATACACCAATGTACAACAGTCCTGGCGCCCATTTCTCTTGATACCAGCCTCTTAAGGCATCCGACAAAAGACATTCACCGCCCACTTCTTTCTTTTATATTTTTTTTTCTTTTTTCTTCGTTTTCTCACTTGGTCCAACAACACCGCACACTCTCTATTAATACCATGTCCAATACATCCTGTCAACATACTAGAATAAGAAATGCACATGTGAATTCTCCTTTTGATTTGTTAGCACAGCTGCCGTATCTGCCGGGCACTTTTGGCGGAACAGCACGGCACGGGACTTACACGCAAGGGATCCACAAATGTCAGAAATCGTCCAATGAACAATACTTGACAAACTGCAGCTGAGCTCACACCTCGCTTTTCAAGTTTTCTCATGCCGGTCGTGTACTATTTTATTACTATTTTTATTCTCCCTTCAAATTCATGCCCAGATTTGTCACATGACTGCTATAGACATATTTTCTCCAGAAGCCTGCACACATGATAGAAATGGGATGCATCAGACTACAATGATGATTGTATCTCAACCGAATCGATCCACCCGGCGTAGTTTTTATACATCAACCAAACCGGCGTCATCCATCACAACATCTTTCGTAGTATAGTGGTCAGTATACGAGCTTGTCACGCTCGGGACCCGGGTTCAATTCCCGGCGAAAGAGACTTTGATTTCCTTCTTTTTTGCCGCCTCGCACCAAACCAGGATAGATAATGACGGAATGGAGCGTTGATCTTTTTTTATTTTTTGTCTTTCTATCATGCTGTAGCTTATATGTCTTAACATTATCAATTATGCAGAGGAGTGGAAATTTATCAAATATTTGGCACCAATCCAAAGGTCTACCAAAACTTCCACCACGGCTTTTTTGGCGGTGCCAGTGCATCCGGCGTGCCTCTGGTGTTGAGCCACCCTGCCACGCCCTGGTAGCTGTCAATGAAGCCGATGTGCTCGACATGCCCATCGGGACGGACCAGGGCATAGCCTGGCCGCTTGCCAAAACCGTAGCGGCCGTGCAAGAACTGGTCCTTGTCGACAACAATGTCTGGATGCACCAGGGTCCTGTCGAGCAGAGCGTGTGCCTGCTCTTCGGAGCCGGCGATGATGTGCGACTTGGTCGACTGGAGATCAGGCGTGGGCAGGAGCGACGAGAGTTCCGCCGCCGCCACGATCTGCTGCAGCTCGTGGGAGCGCTTCGGACCTGTGCGCTTGCCGCCGGCGCCGGTAAAGAGGAGCAGATGGTAGGATGTGATGCGATCGCCGCCCTGCCACATGTGGGTGAGCAGCCAAGTCTCATCCCCGGCGGCCTTGGACTCGAGCACGGGCACGACGCGGCCATCGGGGGCACGGTCGCCGCCGCGGACCACGCCACGCCACGAGGGCGCCGAGGCGACGACGGGGCTGTGGCGGTACCGCACGCGCAGCTGGCTCATGGCGGACATCATCTGCTGGCGGCGGCGGTGAAACGACAGGGCGATCGGCGCGACCCAGCGCAGCACGCAGTTGCGCAGCCAGGCCATCCAGGGGCTGGCCGTCGTGGCGGCCATAAACGCCTTGTCGGTTGTTTCCAAGAGGTACAGGCCCACGCGCCGACGCTCGACGCCGTACGAGGCCAGCAGGCCGGCGACGCCTGCGGCGCGCGAAGGACGGCCCGTGCGCTCGGCCCGGATGGCCACCGCCAGCTTCCAGCCGAGATTGACAGCATCGCCGATGCCCGTGTTCATGCCCTGGCCGCCCGCCGGGCTGTGGATGTGGGCAGCGTCGCCAGCCAGCAGGAGACGGCCGTTGGCGGACTGGTAGGACGCGGCGCAGCGGTGGTGCAGACGGAAGGCCGTAACCCAGTTTGCGTCGTGCAGGTACGGCGCCTCTTTGGCACCCTTGTCTTTTCCGATCTGGGCCATATCGCGGAACATGTCGTTGAACGTCTCGAGCGTCGGGTTAGCAAGGCGCTCAACCTCGTCGGGAGGCGTGTTCTTGTCGACGGGCTGGCAAGCGATGAGACGCACGAGGCCGCCCTTGTTCTCGCCAAAGGGCAGCAGCGTCAAAAAGCCCCTGCCCCACCACATTTGTGTGCGTGCTACTGGGCGACTGTCCCAGTTGGCAATGTGCGTGTCGCAGAGGAGGAACGTCTGCAGGTAGGAACTGCCCTCAAAGGCAATGTCGGCAGCGTGGCGAACCGTGCTGTGAGCACCGTCGCAGCCGACCACGTAGCGACAGTAGACGGGCTCGCCGGCCTTGCCCTCGCTCGAGATGACGAGATGCACGCCACCCCCATCGACCTCAATGTCCTTGACCGTGGCTGGCCGCTCGATGCCGCGGTGGTCCTGCCCCAGGACGCTCAGCAGATGCTTCTCCATGAGATCCTCCGTGTCAGCCTGCGAGACGAGCAGCGTTCCGCCATAGGCTGTGTCCGGAAAAACAATGTCCTTCATATGCATGGATGCCGCGTGCTTGCCGTAGACATGGATATCCAGACCCAGGCCCTGGGTGCCGCGTTCCACCAGCGCGTCGCCGAGGCCGTGCCGTTGCAGCAGCTCGAGGGTGCGGCTCTGCACCACAATAGCTCGGCTCTTGTCTGAGCGCACGGGAGCCTTGTCGACAATTCGCACCGTAATTTTGTATGCTGCCAGCTCGGTGGCCAGCATCAGGCCCGTCGGACCAGCGCCGACAATCACCACATCGACGTCGTACTTGACTCTCGGCATAGTGAAGGGGAGAGAGAGAGAGAGAGAGAGAGAGAAAAGTGAGAGAGCGTATTTTGTATTGGAACAGTAGGTGGATGAATGAAAAAGAGAGATGAGAACAGGAGTGGACAATTGGCCAGATAAAATTATTATATGTCCAACGAGAAAAGATCGCCCAGCTGCCAAGACGGGAGAGAAGAATCGCCGATACCGACCGAAAGAAAAGAAGAAGAAAAGAAAAGGGCCAATGACTCGCTTTATCGGAGAGAAAACTTCCGTGCACAACACAGATCTGCTGTCCGACCTGAATGAATTGTGCCCCCGTCGTCACCCCTAATTTCAACTTTAAACAGACTTCCTTTGTTACGATTTCCGCTTCCGACTGGAAAGTCCCCCCTTGGCATGCCGTACTACGGCAATCGGCCCCCTAAATTGGGTAGCCGGTGGGGCTGTGGATGCCGGCCCGGAGCGTAAATTCGTTTATTCGGTGGACTTTGAGCTATGTCCGCCTCTGGCGCGCGGTGGCACTGCACGTGATCTATTACACGCGTTGACAGAGCGACATGACATGACTTGAACATTGTACGACCGGCCACGCATTTCGTTTCCGTCTATTGACATTTGCACTTTCAAAACAGATACTTCTTTTTTTTATCGTAGGCAAGAGCTTTACGCGTCATGTTTGAAAATGCCTCGCAAGAAAAACTCCTGACAGTCAGTATCTCCCGTATATTTCGTGGCTATGTTTTCGATTTCTCTCTTCAAAAGTGCACAATTTCTTTTCAAACGATGGTCTCTTGATCGTTCATCAAATGATGTAGGTTTGGTTCGCTTCTGCGGTGCAAATGCGCTCTGCATTTACCCGGCGGACGTCCCCAGCAAAAGGATTCGAAACCCCCATGAACGACTGCGCCCCGGAGGGCCCCGGAGGCCAACCGCTTTAACGCGACAAGACCGTTTCAAAAGCGCAATTGATCCACTTTTACCATGCAGTTGGCGCCTAACGCTTATCACGTGTTTGGCAATGTCAACGATCGAAGAAAGCCTAACAGAGGGCTGACAGGGTTGACACATGGTGTGTATCCCGTTATGAGAGCAGGATACTACGAGTATGGACGGGTTTGTTTTTCAGCCGCTTGGCCTTTTTTCTTCTTTATTCCCCTCGTGGTCCCCTTGTGATGGACATGTAGGGTCAGTGCCCACCCACTCGTGCGCACTGCCCAGGCGTTTTTTTTTTTTTGCTTTTCTTTTTTTTATTCCCCCATGACGGCTTCCATAAAGATATGCCTTTGGCGAGGAGCCTAGAAGAGACAGGAAAATCAGAGAAGTAGGAAGAAGAAAGAAGAATTGGTAAGAAACAGGACGAACGAAGGCACCCCTGCGTCAAAAGATCTCGTGCATTGATGAACCTGTTCATGCAAGTCTTCCCGAACTAGTCGAGAGTACAGGCAATCTGTCCTAGATAGGCTGTCAATAAAAAAAATGCTGACCGGTTTTTTTTTTTTTTTCCGCCGGCATGGTGTGCCTTGCGCCTAGGTAGAAAAAAAAAGAATGGAAGAAGACGGCGTCCGGCGACACAGTCAAGAAAATGACACGGAAGTGACAGAATGACAGAATGACATATTGTCGGTGTTCTAAGGAAAAAAGGTGGCAAACCGAAGCCAAAAGTTATAAAAATAAATGCGGCAAAGATCGGCTAGCCTCCTCGTCCGAATGACAGCATCTGCCTGGTTCGGCTGATCATCTGATGGGATAAGGCTTTCGGTCTTGGCCCATTCTGCTTATTTTTGATTTTCTTTCTTTTATTTCTTGTCTATTTCCTTTCCTTTCCTTTCCTTCTTTTTTTGGTGTCAGGAGATGAAACTGTATAGTGTAACAAAAATAATGACAGCCTTGCAGGCAAGCATTTGAATAGTGACTCTCATAGGTCGACATGACTGCTGCCTTTTCTACAGTGGGTTTTGCTGGCCCATCTGCAGGTCCCTGGCTGGCCGCTGCCGGCGCCTGCTGACACTTGTATTCTCTTTTCTTTCTTTTTTTTTCTTTGCTTCTCTACCTACTCGGTCGCTTCGCTGTCCTATCCGCGACCGAGGCCGACCTCCAGGCTCATAAAATTATTCGGAAAGTTTGCTGCCTGCCGCCGTGCATTTCCAGCGCATTGATGGTGTTCGTTAAGGTGAATTATGTCGGTAGTGAGACTGCAGCAAGGGTTTGGAAAAATACAAAAGTACTGCGACGTAGGCACAATTTTGAGATCCTCAGGGTTCCTCTGCAGCTTCCTAGAAAGGAATGGAGTTGGAGGAGAGGAAGGGCAACTGCAGCTGAGACAGAACCAGACGCAAGAAATAAATTAACAGGCTGTCCTCCTTGTGGCGTACGGAGTATTGGCGCGATTTTTGCCCACAAAATTGACGACTTACCCGCAATTACCTTGTATTACGGAGTACCTAGACTCAACGGCCAGTACATGTAGGCGTTAGATACATTGCCGACTTACACGCAAAATGCAGAGGCGCCCCCCCCCCCCCCCCCCCCCCCCCCCCCCCCCCCCCCCCCCCCC
>JAGKRZ010000093.1:0-68476 GCA_020002355.1 Intubia oerlemansii
GGGGGGGGGGGGGGGGGAAATGACAGAAAAAATGACACAGGAAGACAAGGGACAAAATAATAATTG
Organism: Intubia oerlemansii; assembly: GCA_020002355.1. Taxonomy (NCBI): domain Eukaryota; kingdom Fungi; phylum Ascomycota; class Sordariomycetes; order Ophiostomatales; family Ophiostomataceae; genus Intubia; species Intubia oerlemansii. Next base: position 67 of record JAGKRZ010000093.1, read on the forward strand.
AGAAAAAAAAGAGACGGAACACAGTCGACGGGGATATCGAGATTCCAGACACCATTGTGTCCTGTCGCCCTGTACCCCCCTTGCCCGTGTTCCTTGTGCCTTGGGGTTTTCTCTTGTCCCCCGTGTTTCTGTGTCTCTGTCCCTTCGTGTTGCTTGTGTTGCTTGTGTTGCTTGTGTTGCTTGTGTTGCTTGTGTTGCTTGTGTTGCTTGTGTTTCCTGTGTCTCCAGTGCCTCCCGTGTCTCCCTGTGCGACGGCACGCACAACGCTTGTCTGGCAAGAAGACGTGTCACGCAACACGGCACGCTGCACCCCGACGCACCAAGAAAACAGGGCAGAAGACAAGGAGGCAAAGGAGACAAAGGGGGACACAGAGGGGACAAGAGTACAGCATGGGTATGGGAATCTGCCCGACTCGCTGATGTAGTTATGAGACAGTCAACGGTCGACACCGACGACGAAACGAGAAGAGTATGCCGGGAAGGCGGCAATCAAAACAGAACACCGGGAAGCGGCTCCCACGATCGATATTGTGCGCGTGATTTGGGAATACCCTCCTTGTCCCTCGTCGTAATGCCATCCACAGTCACATTCTTTTCTCGGATGACCATGGGATTCGGCATCGCGGCGATCGAGTTTGCATCCCGTTGCCATCCCGTTGCCATTCCTTTGCCGAGTTCTTTGTCTTGCCAATTCGTGTCAGCTGTCGATGCTGTCGCCATCTGCATCTTCTGTGTCGTATGCATCGTCTGTGCCGTGTGTCCGTTGGCCATTTTCCCAGACGTCCCATTCACACCGTACTCCGTAACACAAAAAAAGGGGGACGACGTGTTTGACGAGAGACAACCTTGGACACGGCAGCACACCTGGCCACAGGGGCACCAAGTCACAGGTTTCACTGCGGCCTTTTTTTTTTCTTGTTGCTCTCTCCTGTCTTGACTTGCTTGTCTTTCTTGCCTCGTTCATATCCCTCTCACTGCCGAAACAGCGCACCGTGAGACAAGCCCTTTTTCCGTCGTCCGGATCTTGCTCGACCGAGACGACCGAGGCGACCGATGCGACCGATGTGACCGATGCGGCCGAGCATCGTGTACTTTTTTGTTTTTGTGTTTCCCGTGGTCGAGGCGATTCCGTCACCACATCCGTCGTCCCGTCTGGCGAGTCCGTCTGGCGAGTCCGTCTGGCGAGTCCGTCTGGCGAGTCCGTCGCTTCCTCGCTTGACCTCTTTTATGTTGCCCTCGTCTCGTCATCCCCCTGACACCTCCCCTCGCCACATTGCACTTGCAATGCTGCTTTCATCAGGTTGGACATGTCTGGTAATCCAACCATCCCTCAATTGATTTCAAAACTTCCATCATACTGTCATGTCGTCAATCTCCCGTCACCATCGGTGAGCATCGTGACAAAGGTGAGGTTGAATCTTGCCCGTTTCGGTACAGATGAAGTCGGTGCACGTTATATATCACATGATAAACCAAAGATGACTAATAATACAGATGGAGGCCGGACATTCCCTTTATCCGCACCAAGTCCCTTTTTAGCATGTTCTAGCAGCCGCGCCCCTGGCGGTAGCCTGGTGCTACTGCTGTGCCTGCGCTTTGGTGGCGGGCGGGCTCTGGAGCAAGGAGGGGGGGGAACGACGCTACTACTCCAGAGCTTCCTGCCTGGGCGAACTTTTTGCATCTGGAGCCTTCGGCGGGGCTGCTGCCAATCGACTCCTATTATTTTTGAGTTTTGGCAGGCGCGACTCAAAGAGGCAAGAGGCAAAGAAAGGAAAGCACATACGCAGGAGAGCGCTACCGCCATAACGTCGCTCCTTTTTTTCGAATCGCTTCCTCCAACCGACTCTACATTTGCAGACGAGCATCACCCCGTCCGCCACTCTTTTTTTACGATTTTGTGTCTTTTGTCCCACCTTCCGACACTCCCTGCTTCGAGCTTAACCTGCTCTTCCTGAAACGCCCCCTCCCCTCGACCGCCCTCCAACCACATTTTCAAGATGCAGGCCCCGGTGGTGGTGATGAGTATGTTAGCGATGGACCGATGACATGGGGCGGACGATATGAACAGCATGGACGATATGGACAGCATGGACGATGCAAAGCAGACGCTGACCAACCAGACACCAACAGCGGTGAGCGGCAGACTGGCCGCAAGGCCCAGCTGTCCAACATTGCTGCTGCCAAGACGTATGTTGCGAACTTCCTGATCCCCTCGAGCTGCTGCGGCTGTGATATTGGTCGATACTAACATCTTCCCTTTCTCTTCTTCCCCCATTTACCAGCGTGGCAGACATTATCCGGTCGTGCTTGGGCCCCAAGGCCATGCTCAAGATGCTGCTCGACCCCATGGGCGGCATCGTCCTGACCAACGACGGCCACGCCATCCTTCGTGAGATTGAGGTGTCGCATCCCGCGGCCAAGAGCATGATCGAGCTCAGCCGGACACAGGACGAGGAGGTTGGCGACGGCACGACCACGGTCATCATCACGGGTGAGTGACAACCGTCTCGGGCAAGGGTCGAGAAGTACAATGCCGAGAGCGAATCCTATGCTAACACGCAGCTTTCTAGCCGGCGAGATCCTGGCCCAAGCCCTCCCACAACTCGAGCGCAACATCCACCCCGTCGTCATCATTGCTGCCTTTAAGCGCGCGCTCAAGGACGCGCTCAACATTATCGATGAGATCTCGATGCCCATTGACATCAACGACGACAAGGCCATGTACGGCCTGATCAATTCGTCGATTGGCACAAAGTTTGTGTCGCGCTGGGCCGACCTCATGTGCGACCTGGCCCTCAAGGCCGTGCGCACGGTCGTCTGGGACGTTGGCAACAACGGCCGCCCCGAGGTCGACATCAAGCGCTACGCGCGTGTCGAGAAGGTGCCTGGCGGCGAGATCGAGGACAGCCGCGTGCTCGACGGCGTCATGCTCAACAAGGACATTACACACCCCAAGATGCGCCGCAAGATTGAGAACCCGCGCATCGTCCTGCTCGACTGCCCGCTCGAGTACAAGAAGGGCGAGTCGCAGACCAACATTGAGATCACCAAGGAGGAGGACTGGAACCGCATATTGCAGATCGAGGAGGAGCAGGTCAAGGCCATGTGCGACGCCGTGCTCGCCGTCAACCCCGACATTGTCATTACCGAGAAGGGCGTCTCCGACCTTGCCCAGCACTACCTGCTCAAGGCCAACGTCACCGCCCTGCGCCGCGTCCGCAAGACCGACAACAACAGAATAGCCCGCGCCACCGGCGCCACCATTGTCAACCGCGTCGAGGACCTGCAGGAGAGCGACGTCGGCACCAAGTGCGGCCTCTTTGAGATTGAAAAGATTGGCGACGAGTACTTTACCTTCCTCACAAAGTGCAGCACCCCCAAGGCCTGCACCATCCTGCTGCGCGGCCCCTCCAAGGACATTCTCAACGAGATTGAGCGCAACCTCCAGGACGCCATGGGCGTCGCCCGCAACGTCATGTTCCACCCCCGCCTCTCGCCCGGCGGCGGCGCCACCGAGATGGCCGTCTCCGTCCGCCTCGCCCAGCTCGCCAAGGAGGTCGAGGGCGTCCAGCAGTGGCCCTACAAGGCCGTCGCCGATGCTCTCGAGGTGATTCCCCGCACCCTCATCCAGAACGCCGGCCAGAGCCCCGTGCGCGTCATCACGGACCTCCGTGCCAAGCACGCCGAGGGCAAGAGCACCTGGGGTATCAACGGCGACACCGGCACCCTTGCCGACATGACCGAGTACGGCGTCTGGGAGCCCGAGGCCATCAAGGTCCAGAGCATGAAGACGGCGGTCGAGGCCGCGTGTCTGCTCCTCCGTGTTGACGACATTTGCAGCGCCAAAAAGGCCATGATGCCTGGCGTCGGCACGGGCGGCGGCGAGGAGTAAAAACGTAAAAAAAAAGGAAAAAAAGAAAAATGGAAGATTTGTGTACTCGACTTTAAAAAAAGGGAACACATAAAAATTTAGACCTGTTGACTTTCTTTTTTAAACCAAAAATGGATTTTATGGCAAAAGTAAGCACATGATCGAGACGTTGAATTATTCAATGTTTGTTTGCCGAATCGTCTTGAAGCGGGTGTCAAGAGTGTGCCGTGAGGCAATCAGCATGTGCATAGTATTTGTCTAAGGTAGTTTAGGTATTATCATTATATCCTCTTCTTCTCGTTGTATCAATCATCATCGTCGTCTTGGATCAGCAGGCCTAGGCCGTCTCCGTCGGCAGGCGTATTCGTGCCTGGTGCGTCCGCTGGCTGACTGGGTTTTGTACTTGTAGATCCGGCCGCAGGCTTTGCTGTTGGTTGCGATGCCTTGTCGGATCTTGTCTCGCCGCTTTCATTGTGATCGTTGCCGTCATCGTCGTCTGGCCGTGACAGCTCAACAGGCTTTTTCGGTGCTGCTGCTCCTTGCTCTCCTTGCTCTCCTTGTCCTCCTTGTCCTCCTTGTCCTCCACCCTGTGGCCCGCCCTTCTTTGCTTTGGCCTTGCGCGCCCGCGCCTTTTCTCGCTTCTCCCGGTTCTTTCGTGTCTTCTCGTCGTCGCGCACCTCGTGCTCCCGCTTGGCCTGCTCAAACGCAGCCGCGTCCTTATCGCGCTGCGCCTCCTCGTCCAGCTGTCGCAGTCGCGCATACTCGCGTCGTCGGCTCGCCTTGTAGACGTGAAACTCGCCGCTGCCGGCCGCCGAGCTCGAACCTTGCACGTTGGACAGAATCTCTGGGATGGCCGCTTCGCGAACGCGCGCCACATCACCCGCCGCGGGCACGCGGATCGTCTGGTCGGGCTTGGCAAACAGCGCTTCGACGCCCGCTGCCTGCGCCGACACGGGTGTCAGAGCGCGCTTCTTGACTGGCCGCTTGGACCGACGGTCGGCCGAGGTAGGGATCGATTCAGGGCCTTCTCCAGACATGGCGTGAATCAATAGGAGGGTGATTGGCGAGGGGGGTGATGGTAGCGAGGGGGGTGATGGTAGCGAGGGGGAAAAGATTACTCAAAAAATAAAAGAGTCGCGTTTCGCGATCCAAAGTGCGCAGAAAAGTACGGAGTAGAGAAGTAGGCGTTCAGCCTCGCACGTGACCTGTGCGACAAGCTGTGGGGCCCCTTGCAAGCTTGAGAGCTTCCCTTTCTCCTTGTCATCTTCTCTCGTGACGGCCTCCGAATCACTGTCAACTTCCTACCGACAACACATCCTACCCGACATGTCCAGCGCGGAGCTTGTCAAGGCGTACCGGCAGCTGTACCGCAGCGGCCTGCGAGCGGTGCAGTTTTCCAAGCCGGCGCGCTATGTGCTGCGCGATCAGCTGCGGGCGGCGTTTCGCGGACAGCGCACGTCGCTGACGAGCGAGGCCAACAATAACAAGGCGGGCACATTGGCTTTTGATGCCAAGGCTGTGCGGAACACGGTCTACTTTTTCAATGCTGCTGCGGCGTCGCGCGGTTTGGAGCACCGCATTCTCAAGAACCTGCTGTTCACGGCATTCTGGCGCAGACGGAGGGCGGATAGCCGCAGGCCGTCGTGGAAGGCCATTTCAAAGGGCACAAAAATCAAAGAGATGTACGTTTGTTTTTAAGGGAGGGACCCCTGTTGTGTACACTGCTAACGAGGTGTGGTAGGAGCGATGTGGACCGCGCGGCATACGACCATTACGACCGGACAATTGAGATGCTCAACAAGTCGATGAACCTGTGCCTGCGCTGAGCAGCTATGACATGAGGCCGCGCAATGAGACACTGGACGAGGGGGGAGGACTTTGAAGGATGCACATAAGCATCGAGCCAACCCCTGGCGTCATGTTGTGGCTAGATCCAAAGCGTTGCCAGCCACGGACCTCCTGCTCGGCAAAAATGCCGATGAACGGGCAGTCCATATTGTGGAAGCTCTCTTTCGATACAGCGAGGCTCTGCTGCGAGAGACTTTGCTATGACCCCTCCGCGTTTTCCATTGGGGATGTGGCGTTGGAAGAAGTGCAGCTTCGACGTTGAGGCCCGCGTCAAACGTACCGAGCCGAGAAGCTGGGGAGACGATTGAGCCTTATCCAACAAATTCGGACGCCATATCGCCAGAACCGCCCTAATGTTTCTCACTACAAAAGAACTGTCGAAAGAGTGGCAGTCATGCACATGGGTGTTGCCCCTCCTGTTTCAGTCTCTTTAACATCCGAGATCGGCATTTCATTGTCCGTTTTCTGAATTGATAAAAAGAGTTGTAACTGATCACAGCGTATTTTTGAATCTTGGATACTGTGTCAGCAGAAAAAAAGGTGACCATACTACAATGAATATTTGCATGCGTCATTTCAGACATACAGAAACATACTCTTTTTAGTATATATATTCTATATGCATGATCATTGTGAGCGGTTTTCCGTCCATGTCCCCCGCCTCGAGTACGGAGTCAAATCGTCACGATAGTGCGACAGCGTCGTCACAAAGAAACACGTGATGCCCCACATGGCGGCTGCCACCCTCCTACAACCGGCGGCTTGCCGGCCGATCGCCAGCTCCGGTTGGCCATTTTCTCTTTGCCCTTGGTTGCGTTTCTGACTCGGCAATCCCCATTGACATCTGAAAGATTATAGTACGGGAGTACTACTTCTGACGCCACAAAGAGAGCTCTCTTGAGGGGTACTTTTTTGAACTCCAACACAGCAAACAAAAAACAAGCTGAACAACTGTTTTTTATGCACGTCGACATCACAGCATAGCAATTGCAACCCTACAGACAAGTTCCCGACAGTCTCGACTTTGCCAATTCGCCCTTCTTCTTGCTTGCAGATTGAAAGACAGACAGAGAGAGATAGAGAGAGAGAGAGAAGCTCCTGCAGAGTCCCGCCTTCTTGTCTGCATCCCGCGTTCTGGTACACGCCCTTGCACGCGCAGGCCTTCGCACCTGCCGCTCACAAAGCCCCATTGCTGTTCGCACCTGCCAAACACGTGCAGCTGCTTTGGTTTGGGGGGCAATCGCGTTGTTTCAAGACGTGCGCTCGCTGCTTCCTTTTCCCACCTTCCCCATCTCCATCGCACCTGCCGTGTGTGATTGACGGCCTCTGGCCGGTTTTGAGCAGTTGCCGGTTCCGGTTGCATTTTTGGGTGGATTCGACTTGACTTCTCTCTTTTTTTATTTTTCTCTTGAGAGTTGTCTGTCTGCGTCTTCGCTGGAAGACCTGCTCGCAGCGCAGCAGAGCATGACGGCTGGCCTTGCTCGAGCCCAAGATGACACCAAGGTCTCATCCTCAATCAATATGCCTTCCTCGGGCGCCAGCCGCGGCGGCAGCAGCAGCAGCAACAGCAGCAACAGCAACATCAATAGCGACACATCATCACCACCATCACCATCACCACAACAGCAACAACCCCAGCGATGGGTCAAGAGATACCGTACCGAAGTCAGCGCTAGTCTGTCGAGCGTGCTGAGCACGGCGTCGGCCTTCCCCCTCGACAGCGTCAAGACGCGCATGCAGACGTACAAGTACGCGGGCTTTGTCGACTGCCTCAAGCACACATACCATACCGAGGGTGTGCGCGGCTTCTTTCGTGGTGTCACGGCGCCGCTGGCCAGCGTGACGATTGTTCGGACCATATCGTTCTCCATCTACCAGCGCGCAAAGTACATCTACTCGGCATGGATCGACCGCCACTTTGGCTTTGACGTGCTGCGGCACGTGGGCACACTGGGCACATACCCAAACATGTGGTCCGTCGCCTGTTTTGGTGCTGCTGGTGCGACGGCCGGATCGTGTATCACCGTGATTGCCTGTACGTTGGACGATTTTACTTGGGCTTCTTGGTTGGCAGCAAGCATTCTGGGGCGACCTTGTGCTTGCGACTCTCCCGTTTCGTCGCTAACCTCCAGGCCCGTTCGAGTTGACCAAGCTGAGCGCCCAGGTGTCTGTGCTCATCTCTGAAAAGAGCCAGTGCCGCAGTCCGAAAATGTACGAGGTGGCCCAGAGCTACCAGAACAAGGGCACATTCAAGACCATGCTCAACATTGTGCGCCATCGCGGCCTCGCCGGCCTGTACACCGGCTACAGCCTGCATCTGTGTATGTACTCTGATGGAATGGCAGTGTCTTTCACTCCGTTGCTAACTCCTCTTTTTTTCTTACCTTGCAGTACGAGACACACTCGGCACTGGCCTGTACTTTATAACATACGAAAGCAGCAAACAGCTGTTGACAACCTTTACCGGCAACTCGTCCCAGTCCGGCACCTTTCCCGTCTTTGTCGCTGGCGGATTGTGCGGCATCGTCTCGTGGTCTCTGATCTGTACGTCTGCCGTCTCTTGCCCTGATTATAATGTTACCTCCTCTCTAACGCCCCAACCCTCTAGACCCTATCGACTCCGCCAAGAGCATCTACCAACGAAATGCGCTCCTTTATTCAAAGGGCGAAAAGGTGCAGCCCGTCAAGATCCAGTGGTTCCAGCGGCACATGTACCGAGGCCTCGGCGTGTCCATGGCCCGGTCGTGCGTCCTCAACGCCATCTTCTTCTCGTCGTTTGAATTTTGGAAGAAGCGCATCAACAATTTGGAAGACCGGCCAGGGTGGTGACACCTTTTCTGCTTATTTTTGGGTTTTTTTTCGACTTTTTTTTGTTTACCTTTTTCTCTTTTACTTCCGTCTTCCTCCATCTCTCTCTCCTGTCCTTACTTTCTATCTCTCCCATTTTCTTGCATCATTTTCATCAGCTTGCATGAAGCCGGCAGGGGAAACGGCACTGGATTTGTATTTTTTTTTTTTGATGGGAGACCGGGGCCCTGCCCTGTATACCACCGGCTTTGTTGGCGTTTTTGTATTTATTTCTGTCCTGCTTCTGCTTGAATGATTCTCATTTTTGCCTCTCCAATTTGGAATAGAATCACGTAAGAATTTTTCTGACAATTTGAGGTGAGTTCAGGTGCCATCAGGCGAACCTTCCATGTAGGGATAGCTGTGGTATTCTGAGAACAGTGGGGCTCGAATAGTTGCGTCTTGCCTTTTTACACATCGCGCCCCGGCCTCACGCTCTTCCTTTTCTCATTGGCTCTTGCAAACGCCGCCAACCTACATTGGGCAACAATGTGGACGATCATTTGTGTCACGTGAAGATAACGATCGCGACAGAAAAAAAGTCTACAGCCTTGCGTCGATCGAATTCTGCCACTTTTTTTCTGCAATACGAGATACATTCACCCAAGACAAGTACGCAAATATGGCGCCAAAAAGCAGCGGATTCATCTTCCGCAAGGAAGAGGAGCGGAAAGCCGCCGAAGTAGCTGGCGATATGGAAGCTGACTACAAGGCGGGCAAACCCGGCGCCGTTCGGCCGACAGTATCGGTACTCGTCGCCAAGTTGATGCTGATCCGAAACCATCCCGTCGGACGGCAAAAGAAAAAGTACCTCGAGGCGCTGGCTGAGCAGGTTCTGGACGAAAGAATGGAAGCAGCAATGGCGGCGCAGGCAGCTGCGGAGCAAAAGAAGGCCGCAGAAGAGGCGGCGGCGGCGGCGGCAGCGGCAGCAGCAGCAGAGACGGCAGCAGCAGCAGCGACAGCGGCGGCGACAGACGCAGCCAACGGCGACGTGGCCATGACGGGAGCCGATGACACAAAGGACAGCACTGCGGCCGGCGAGCCTGATACCGCAGCGACCGCAGCAGCAGGGCCGCAGAGACGACGGGTCAAGAGGGTGGCGGCACGCGACGGCCAAGATGGCCGAGCGGCGCTCCGGGCAAGAAAGCGGAAGCGGCGGCGGTACCAGAGCGACAGCGACAGCGACAGCGAGGCTGCAAACGGCGACGGCGGCGACGACGACGAGGACGGAAGCAAGAAGAAGGGGAGCACGGTCGTGGCGACCAAGATTGCCAAAGACGGTCCGCGCTTTGCCGATGTGGCCGGTATGGACGACATCCTGCGCGACCTCGTGCGGCTCGTCTGGATGCCGCTGCGGCGCGGCCGCGACTTTCAGAGCAGCGGCTCGCGGCCGTCCGACACGGTGCTGCTGTACGGCCCATCGGGCTGCGGAAAGACGCTGCTGGCCAACGCCATTGCCGCCGAGACGGGCGTCCCATTCTTCTCCGTGTCCGGACCGTCGCTGGTGGGCGGCATCAGCGGCGAGTCCGAGACCAACATCCGCAATGTGTTTGACGAGGCGATGCGGCAGGCGCCCAGCCTCGTGTTCATCGACGCCATCGAGGCGCTGGCCAGCAAGCAGGACGGCGGCGGGAACAAGGGCCCGATGGAGATGCGCATGGCGCTGACGCTGACGAGCTGCATCGACCGCCTGAGCGCCGAGGGCAACAATGGCAAGTACGTCATTGTTCTGGCGGCCACGAACAAGGGCGACAGCCTCGACCCGCTCGTTCGGCGGCGCTTCGACGTCGAGATTGCCGTCCGCATGCCGGGCCAGGACGCGCGCGAGCGCATCCTGGAGACCATGACGCGGGGCATGCGGCTCGCCAGCGACGTCAGCCTCAGAGAGATTGCGCGCATGACGCCAGGCTTTGTCGGCGGCGACTTGCAGAACGTCGTCAAGACGGCACAGCGCAACTACATGGACGGCAAGCTCGACGGCATCCTGGCCGAGGTGCGGAGCAACCACGGCATACTGCCTACAGCGCAGCCCGATGTGAAGCAGGACATGGAGCTTCTGAATCACCATGAGGATGCGCAGGCACTGGCCGCCGCCGCCGGCCCGGCAGCGGCAGCGGCAGCGGCAGTGGCTACAGTGGCTACAGTGGCTGCAGTGGCTGAAGTGGCTGCGGTCGAGCGAGAGTCGGCCGTCACGAATGGCAACGAGACGGCATCCACCATGGATAAGGAAGCTGTGATGACGGACGAGGCGCCTGCGAATGGTCTTGTCAACGGTGACGCCCCCAATGGGACTGAGAATACCAATGAAGCTACTGTTGCCGCTGTTTCTGCTGCTGCGGATGCTGCTACGGACGCTGCTGCTGCCGCACCGCCATCTGCATCCAACCCTGTTGACGGCATTGCGGCAGAACACTTTATCAGCGCAGCCCTGACAGTCCTACCAGCAGCCAAGCGCGAAGGATTCAGCACGATTCCCAATACCACGTGGAAGCAGGTCGGCGCCATGAAGGACCTCCGCAAGAAGCTGGAGATGTCCATTATTGGCCCCATCCGGTTCCCGGAAAAGTACGCAGCGGTTGGCCTGAAGCCCGTAGGCGGCATCCTGCTGTGGGGACCCCCCGGCTGCGGCAAGACGCTTGTCGCCAAGGCGGTGGCCAACGAGTCCAAGGCCAATTTCATCTCGATCCGCGGCCCGGAGCTGCTCAACAAGTGGGTGGGCGAGTCGGAGCGGGCGCTGCGCGAGCTGTTTGAGCGCGCGCGCGCCATGGCGCCGTGTATCATCTTTTTCGACGAGATGGACGCGCTGGCAGCCAAGCGAGACGACGCGCGGTCCGACGGCAGCGCGCGCATTGTCAACACGCTGCTGACGGAGCTCGACGGTGTGGTTGACCGCTCGGGTCTCTTTGTCATTGGCGCGACGAACCGCCCAGACATTATTGACCCGGCCCTCAAGCGCCCCGGCCGACTGGGTGACAGCATCTTTGTGGGACCCCCGACGGCGGAGGAGCGCGTCGCCATTCTGCAGACCCTCTTCCGCAATTCCATCCCCGACGACAACGGCGAGAGCATGGAGCTGCTGGCCAGCGTTGCCCTCGACAAGCGGTGCGACGGCTTCTCGGGTGCCGACCTCGACCATCTGCTGCGCAGCGCAAGCAAGAACAGTCTGGAGCGCACGGGCCTCCACAGCGCCGAGATACCACGCATCATGGCCCAGGACTGGGAGGTGGCCCTGAGAGAGACGCAGCCGAGCACGAGCCCGGCCGAACTCAAGCGGTACAAGAAGCTGCAGAAGAACGAGTCTGATTAAGAACATGATGAATACCCAAGGCGCGCGTGGGGAATGGTGTTAGATACACAAAGTATAGATTACGCAAAATCTCGGACACTTCATATCAATAGAAAGCGCTGGTTCTGTGTATACATAAGCAAGATGGATATCATCCAACGGCAGAGTTTGTGCGCATATATAAGCATAGAAGAAAAAAGCAATGTAAATTATTAGACAGCGGGAGTTTATGTGGATTTTACACTTGGCTTGCGGCGGGTAAATAAAATCCCAATAGGTACGGCCGATCGTGGACGAACCATCGGCGCAATGGCTTTTATCTACTTTTCTTCGTCATAGAGGGAGCAGGATGTCTTATGACGTCTGCATCGGCTTGTCGCGCCGGCCGGAGCACTGACACCTCCAGATTCGGTGTAAGTTTCCGCGCATATGTGGAGTGTCTAAATTCCTCGCCGTATGCGTTCATGAGACTTATAAGAAGAAGCAAGGCACCTCCTATCTGCTACCTGTTTCTTTTCCAAGCTCAATCATTCAAAACTCCATCTCTCAAAACCCTCTAATTCAAAGCCCTCCGATACCAAAGTCTTCCGATTCAAAACACCCTCACTCAAACCCCTCCGACCCAACTCCCAAATTCAAAACTTCGACCATGCCTTCCAACTACAACCCTCACGAAACAGACGACCGGCTGGTGTGTGCAGGTTGCGGAACGCAGTACCCTGTCACGGACCGCGCACAGCTTCCATCGTGCCGCATCTGCGATGATGCGCGGCAGTACACGCCGCTCAGCGACCAGTCGTTTACGACAATGAAGGCGATCCGGCAGAGACACCACAACGCCTTTCACGTCGCGGCCGCAGCCCCCAACGATGTCCGCTTCACGGGCATTGTCACTGTGCCCAAGTTTGGCATCGGCCAGCGCGCCATCCTCATCCGCACGCCCGCGGGCAACATCCTGTGGGACTGCATCACCCTCCTGGACCCGGCCACCGTGGACCACATCAAGAGCCTCGGCGGCCTCAAGGCCATTGTCATCTCGCACCCGCACTACTTCTCGTCGCACGTCGAGTGGGCCAAGGCGTTTGACTGCCCCGTCTACCTGCGCGCCGAGGACAAGGAATGGGTCATGGAGTCGTCACCGCTGCAGGTCTTTGCGGAGGACGACGTCATCGAGGTCTGCGGCACAAAGGCCATCCGTCTCGGCGGCCATTTCCCCGGCAGCCAGGTCCTGCTGGCCCACGGGCGGCTGCTGGTCGCCGACACGCTCGTGACGACGCACTCGGGACTCGGCAGCTGGGCGTCGGACGCCAACAGCCCGGGACAGCAGCCGCCCGAGGACATGAACTCGTTTGCCTTTATGTGGAGCATTCCCAACATGATCCCGCTCAGCGGCGACGAGGTCTGGGAGATGTGGCAGCGCCTCAAGGACTACGACTTTGTCAGCACGCACGGCGCCTTTATGGGCACCGACGTTATCGCGGCCGACGTCAAGCAGCGCGTGCTCGGCAGCATGAAGATTCACACGCAGCATATCGGATGGGTCTCGGAGAAGGAGTGGTAGATCTGGTTAGCAGGCATTATTAGGCATTCTAGCAGGCGTTGCGGTGGTGTTGCTTTCGGTGTAGTTGCTTTGGGGATGCTGCATTAGGGGGTGTTTTGCATTGGCGGTGTTGCATATAGACGTCCTTTTCTTATTCAGTTTTAATATCAAAATTTAATATCAAAATAGTCCATCTATCTACATCGGTCTGTAACTCTAAACTTGGTCATACCCACACCACCGCCGCGCTGCGTGATGCATCTGCCCAGCATCTTTGTGGATTTCCTCTAGGAACAGGAGCTGTGTCGGGTGCGTATTGACAGGATCCATATGGCCCATTGGAAGAGGGTCAAAGGGTGGAATATCGGGCATCACAAGGGGTTTGATGCCGTTCTCCGACTTCATGGCCTGCTGGATTTGATTTTCCCGCAAATGGGATAGCATCCAGGCTTTTTTTGCCGACGCCAACCAAGCCACAATTCCATCCATCTTCTGTTCATAGATGGGCAGCTCGTATTTCTGATGGGTGTGGTCATGATGATGGTGCTGATAGGCGCCGTCAGAAACGTCGTCGCTGCTGCTGCTGATGCTATGGCCCGTGTCCTGGAATCGACGGTCTTGTTGGTGGTACTTGCGCAGGCACTCCATGCAAGTTTCGGTCGTCTCTTTACATGCCCCCTGTTCCGAGTGATGGTCTTTGTGGGCATCGATGCAGCAGGCGGCCCTTTTTCCATGGCCATATATCTCGTGGGCGCGGATGTACCCCGTGTAGTAGTGCTCCGGTCTGGCAAAGCCGTCATGCGCCATGAATTCAGGCAGTGCAAGCAGCTCGAGGGCCCGCTCCAGATCCTCTACCGTGAGATAAAAAAAGATCTGCTCCGACGACAGCTTCTCGTCGCCATTCCACCCGTCGCTGCCCGGCTCGTTGCTCACCTCGAGCTTCGACTCGAGGTACCAAAGGTCGCGCGGCGCATATGCCAGAAACAAAAATGTCGTCATGGAGGCCTTTGCATTGGCTGCTTTCGCGCTGACCCTGGCGGATGCCTCCTTGATCGACTCCATCGTGCCAACACCAGCGTCCAGCTCCTCGCGCCATGCCGTGCTAAACTCCCATGACGATGCCGTCACCATAAAGTCCGGCTGGGCAAAGGAGTAAGGCGGCACGATGGGCCGCGCGTGTCCAGGGACGCGCTCCTGCACGATGCGCTGCAGAAACCAGCGCGGGTAGGCCACATGCGTGTCCCAGAGAGGATGGACGAGGACGGCCGTCAGCTTTTGGCAGTAATCCCGAAAGAAGTCGACCTCTTGGCCGGCAAACGACGGCGGCCGAAGTCCGTAGCGGAAGAAGTCGCCCAGCGAGCAGCGGAATCTATGCTGGAGCACGGCCCACAGTGTAGCCTCGATGCCGACCGTCATGCTGTCGGATGCTGTCGCGAAGCTGTGCGTGCTGGGCCCGAGCTCTGCCACTTGGGAGTGCAGCACATCTTCTTGTTCGACGCTCCAGAGACGCTCAGAAAATATGGCATTGGCGTGACCAAACATAAAGGCCGGCAACTGTCTCTTGATCTCATCCTCGGTCAGCACTGCGAGGCTCGAGCTGGGCTTCTTGGAGGTTGTTTCTGAGTCCAAACTGGTCGATGACCGGATCCGTGTGTCGCACTTTTGCTTCTTGTGGTGTGAAGGCTGCTGGGATGGTGTGCTGGGTGACTGGTCATTTGCTGCCAGTCTGAGATGTGGTGATCCAGTCGGGCCTCTTTTTGCCGTTGCTGTCTGTGTCTTCTTCTTTTCTGTTGAAACAGTTGTCTCTCGAGGTGGCACTGCCTTGGCCATCTTGAACCGAGGCATCATTGCAATGACGCTTGTTCGAAGCAGATGCAGAATGTTGTTTCTATCTTCTTGATGTCGCTTTTCTTTTGTTGGCTAGCAACAGATTTATCTTTGCTGGGTAGGTATGTTGAATTTGTTTAATAGAGTTGAATTGTCGTTATTCACGATGGAGATGTAATGACTTTATTTCTGACGGAAATTTGGGACATTTGGCATGGTATGGGACATCTTTGATTTTAATGGTTCACTTTTATGCAGTGAAGCCTCTCTGTCCGGCTTAGGAAAGAGCCCCAATATGGAAGGCTGGCGTTGAGGAAGGTGTCATTGTCAGTTGCAGGTGGACTGTAACGTTTTCTTTGTGGCAGGTGCGATGCAGGTGTTGTCTTTGTTGACAGCCGCGTCCGGCTGTTAACGGCAGTACAAAGAACGGGAAGGCGCGACTGGTCTATGAATAGACACACGCAAGAAATGGATGGCTTGCTTCGTTTTTAATTAGGTAGGTAGGTTATCTTTTCTGCCCGATGTCAAGATTGGTCCTCGATTCAATTAATTTTATCTTGAAATATAGCTTAAATGCACCTTTTTTTTTTAAAAAAAATAGGGTTTCCGCCTTTCTTTCCCTCGTGAGAGTGGTTTTACTATCTTTAGTTTTCATCCGATCTTTATATTAGCGGACTACCCGATACGGCAATAACAAAGGTTATAATTAGAACGTTATACCTCTCTCTATCACGTACGGCCATAGATACTGGAAAGCACGGGATCCCGTCCGCTCTCCCCTAGTTAAACCAGTAATCGGTGGATTAGTAGTTGGGTCGGTGACGACCAGCGAATACCCGCTGCTGTACGTTCTTTTTTTGTTGATTTTTTAGGGGATTTTTTGTCGCATATTCCGTATTTGCATGTTAGGTATAAGCATACGGAATGCAATCAGTATGTACGGAGTAAGTACCTATTCCAAGAGGTAATCGACTCCGAATACCTCGTTTCTATCTTTTGTCACCCATTTCCTACCCTAGTGCAGTGCACACGATGTACCATAATCAAGTAAATAATTCAAACGAAAAATTACCCTTGGAGGATCTCCCCCTGAATTATCGGTCATGTGCACCTTTTTGCACCCCCCATTCATAACACTCTCGTGGCTCTCTCTCCCATAAAAAAAAACGGAGATTAAAATATCCGTGGGTACTGGCGTCGATCGCACTGGCAGCGTTTTGTATTGGGGGGACAAGGTCTCAGAACTAAAACGGGAAGGCGCCAGGGGAGCTGTCCAAGACTGTCCAAGCGGTGTGGGAGCATTGCAGCGAGTTTGCAGCATTTTTCAGGTCCCGTGGGCTTGCCTTGTGGGCCTCGTGTCTGTGGTCAGTGGGGGGTTGACCGGAGGTGACCATGCAAGAATAGCAGCAAATCTTTTGGCGAGAAGGGGCTACCTGCACTGAAAAAGGCCACCACGCGGCAAACACTGCCGGGGTGGTGGGAGGTATCCACTTGAGCTGTCCCTAGGCGAGGGCATCATTCTGGGCGCAAAAGTGGACGGTGTATACGTGTACATGGGTACTTTGCCTTATTGGCACGCCCACGAGGACAGCAGGAACGCACGCGTTCTTTCCCAGCACCATTGATATAATTTTTTTCTCTCTTCTGTCTTTCATCTTCCATTGCGAGTCTTCTTTACATCTTATTTGCCATTTTGCCCATAAAGTTTATATATTGCGGTACGGTCATTGTCCACGCGGCGCCAAATCTAGCATCGATATCTCTATCTTGAATTTTTTTCCCTTATCTTTTTTTAATCTTTTCGCCAACCTCATATTAATATCACCAAAAATATGCTCGCCTGGTAAGTCCTTTCTACCCTTCTATGGCCCATTGAAGATCTTTTGAAGAGCCTTCACATTTCTGACTGACAAAATAGGTACAATGCCCGCCTTGCGGCTCGGCCGCTGCTGACGCAGGCCGTCACGACGGCCGTTCTCTTCGCCACGGGCGACATTGTTGCCCAGCAGCTTGTCGAGCGGAGGATGGCCGAGAAGGCGGCCAAGGAGGCCCAGGCCAGCAGCAAGAAGAACGATGACGGCAGCATTCCCGACGCACCCGCCGCCGGCTCGCACGACTTTGCCCGCACTGCCCGCATGGCCTTGTACGGCGGCACCGTTTTCGGCCCCGCGGCGTCGACCTGGTTCGGCATCCTCCAGCGCCACGTTGTGATTCCCGGCAAGCCGCGCCTGACCATTCTGGCGCGCGTGGCGGCTGACCAGGGCCTCTTTGCGCCCGTCTTTATCGGCATCTTCTTGTCGAGCATGGCCGTGCTCGAGGGCGGCTCGCCGCGCGACAAGCTCGACAAGAACTACCGCAGCGCGCTGACGGCCAACTACATGCTCTGGCCGGCAGCACAGATGCTCAACTTTTCGGTCGTGCCCCTGCCGTACCGCGTCCTCTACGTCAATGTCGTGTCCATCGGCTGGAACTCGTACCTCAGCTTCCTCAACAGCTCCAAGTAGGCGCAGTGTGAGAGTTGAGGGGACACAGCGGTCAATGAAAAGGGAACACTGCATCGGAAACCAAAAAAAAAGCATGGAATTCGGCGGAATAAATTTTTTTGGCTGGGATTGGAAGATGAGCGCCATTTATTTATGCGTCACATGTGTTACAAAAGCATGTTTATTAGGTTTTTATTGCTAGGCGTTGGGGGATCTTTTAAAAGATGGAAAAGCGTCGCTTCCATAGGTTTTTTTTGTTTTTGTTTTTCTTTTTTTGTTTTTTTTTTTTTTATAATATAGGTATGGCACAATGGGCATAGGTACCCAGGCATTGAAGCAAAAAAATAGATAGAAAAAGAATATTATAGATGAAAAGAAATATCCAAATTCATGGGCATATATGGGGTAATGCTAAAAAATCTAAAACTCAAAAAAACGCAAAGTTCTTTTTTCTTTTGTGCACATCAATCATTTCCAACAAAACAGCTCCTTGCTTCCCTTTTTACTGAAGCAGCGAAGGAGCCTCGAGAGTCTTGCCCTTGTACGACTCCAGACCCTCACCGCCATAGCTGACCATGGGGGGCACCTCGACACCGACATCGGCAGCACCGTTGACGGTAGCACCGGTAGCCGCCAGCCAGCGGCGGCCCTGCAGCATAATGTCGCGCTTGCTGGTGTCCGGGTCGTCCTCGCCCGTGCCGCGGGCGTTCTTCAGGGGCGAGAACTCGTCCTCACGACGGACCTCGAGGCAGGCAAAGCGGGCCAGCGGCAGCTGCGGGAAGACGTCAAAGACAAACTGCTCGAGCTTGATGCCGTTGGGCTTGGTAGGCTTGACGGTAGCGCCGTCGGCCGACTCGAGGTCGGCATAGGGGATCTTCTTGCGCGCAACGTGGTGCGGCAGCTGCTGCGCCCACTGAGGGGCGGTGGCCAGGTAGCGCAGGCTGTAGTAGTGGTTGACAATGTTGGCAGCGCGGAACTTGAGGACGCCGGGCTGCTTGGGATCCTCGGCCTCGGCCGTGGCCTGGTCGATCTCGCTGTACTCGACAACGTCGGGCTTGCCGTTCTTTTGCAGAATCAGACCGACCGACTCGGTGGCGTTGCGCTTGCGGACGACCTTGGTGGCAATGTCGACGTCCTTGCTGGCGGCAAAACCGATAAAGACAGGGTCGGCGACGCGGACGAGGCAGTTGTCGACGCAGTAGGCGTGGACGTGCTCAATACCGCGCTTCTTCATGTCGTCGAGGATGCCCGACACAACCAGCGCCTGGTAGATGCCACCGTTGCCGTCGGGGGCGACCGACACGCGGCTCTTGCTCTCCAGCAGGATCTTGCCCTCGTTGGAGATGCACGGCAAGACGCCCTGCTCAAAGAAGACCACGTTCTCCTTGGCCAGGCCAAAGTAGTTGTTCTCGACAAAGAAGGCCTCGGTCGGTGCGCGGGTAGGGCCGCTGGTCATAATGTACCAGGGGACGACGGCATTGGCGCTGGCGAGCTTCTGGATCTTGCAGATGCGCTCAGCTTGGATCTGGAAGAGGGACTTGCTGCTGGGCAGACCAATGTCGAAGCAGCCCTTGGGGGCCGAGCTGCCGAGACGCGTGCCCTGGCCACCGGCCATGAGGACGACGCCGACCTTGTTCTGCGCAATCAGCTCGAGACCCGACTTGTACCATGCGTCAATGTCGCTGGCGTCCGAGTCGAGAATGCTGGCCGTTGCTGATGCCGGCAGCGGCTCGAGAGTCGGTGCCGGTGCATCAGCGGAGGCGGGCTTGGGGTGGAGAGCCTCGTCGGCGAGCTTGTTGATGCGGACAGGATCGAAGCCGGCCAGCTGCTTGACCAGCTGGGACTGCTCGTCGGCTGTCAGCTTGTCGAAAAAGGTAAACACCTGGCCCTGGCCGGCCTCGGTGTACTTTTGCCGCAGCTGAGCAACGTCAATGGAAGACATGATGTGAGATGTGAGGGGGGAGGATGGTTGGAAGGCGAATTGAGTCGTTGAGAAGAGGAGAGGATAAGAAGACTGCCCGTAAAAAATTGTTAGCTGATTATGAATAGAGGGAGGCGAATCAAACACGCAAAAGAAGCTGCGGTGAAAAAAACGTGGGGTGCAGCTCCTTTCTATACCGAAAAGGGGACGAGTATTGGCGCCACGTACGACAGGAGCTCGGGGTGTCGGAGTAGGAAAATGGAGGCCGGTGGGGATAAAAGGCGGTGATCAGGGGAGGGAGAGACGGGGTGAATAAAGAATTGGATATAATAGAGTGAGAGTTCAGAATAAAGGAGAAGAGGAAGGAAGCAGAGCCAAAAAAACAAAAAAAAAATCTTGATGGAAAGTGGTCGGGTCCGGTGCCAAATATACTAGTAGCTTCCTGCCATGCTTGGAAAAAAGGACCGCCGTCTCACATCATCGGGAGGAAGGTGCGATTGAGGCGCGGTGCCAAATTTAGCACACTAGCACGGCTGAGAGTCCACTACGAATACCGACTTTGCGGCAAAATGCACGGAACCAGGTATCGGCGGCAGGTACCCCGTACGCCGCTAGGGGCTAGGGGGGGGTCATTGGCAGCTCAACACGAGCAGTGCGGGCCCCCAGCGGAAAAAGGGCCTTGTGGCTGTCGCACTGGTTCTCATTCGCCACGTTCTCTCTGCGAGTGGCCCACCGTTGGCTGCGCAACGAGCATTCCAGGCAATGGACAAACGGTTGCGGTCCTGAGAGACAACTCGAGACTCTGTGAGTCCCTGAGACCCTGAAATCAATTCCCCGGAGCCCGGAGGGCCTTTTTGCGCCTCCCTCGCTCTTTCCCGTTTCAACCCTGAAGCCACAGTCGTGCCTTCCCGCATGCAATAGCAAGCAGCATGGCATTCCAATGTCTGTCGAGAATCTTCTTGACACACCGTAGACGGAAAGAGCGATGGTGGCCGCTGCCGCAGTGTTCGTAGCGTACCCCTCCTCATCCCCGTGTTTCACAGCAGTGTCGCATCCGGGAAAGTCAGGGGGTTTTCGATGAAGCAGCCCGCTGCGAGAAGCAGGTACCTCGGTACCTCATGCAGCCTTGTTGTCCTTGTACTTCGTACCTACCTTTTTGGAGTGGCTTCTCCACTCTCATGATCGCAGCCTCAACACGCCATGCAAGGCTCATCCTTCGTGCTGACCACCCCGAACGCAATACGCCTCGCCTGCGCCGAGCGAGAGAGGAGTCGCCAGGGATTGTGCTGATTCCTCCATCCCTGTTTTTGGTCTTTCTTTTTCCTACTTGTCTCACACAAAAAAAAACGGGTAGTTGGACAGATCACATCGAGGTGATGACAGGCCACAGCAACAACGATAGCGACCATGACGAGGACGGTGCGAGTGTGAAGCCGCTGCCGACGTTTGCCGGCCGGCTGAATGTCGCAGGCTTTATGCATGTTTCGTCCTCTTCGTCTGCATCGTCGACGCTGTTGTCTGCCTCGAAACGAAAGAGCAGCGAGACGCCAGAGAGTTCACCGACCAAGAGGTCCAGAACGAGGAGCAGGAAAAGCAGCAACAGTCCGAGCTCGTTTGCACCCCCGGCGACGTATGCACACCTCAAGCTGCTGCGCGATGCGCTGGCACCCAATCTCCTGGTCCTCTTTGTCGGGCTGAACCCGGGTATCGAGACGGCACGGTCGGGCCATGCATATGCCCATCCGTCCAACCGCTTCTGGCCGCTCATGTACAGCAGCGGCGTGCTTCCCGAGCAGGTGACGGCCGAGGAGGACCAGACACTGCCGGCACGGTTCCAGCTGGGACTGACCAATATCGTGTCGCGGCCGTCGCGCAATGGCTCCGAGCTCAAGCCCGCAGAGCTGGATGCCGGCGTGCCCGTTCTGGAGCAAAAGGCGGCGCGATGGCGGCCCGAGGTGATGTGCCTGGTCGGCAAGGGCATATGGGACAGTGTTGCCAGAGTACGACGCCGCCAGCGAGAGCTACGAACGGGGGTCAAGGAAAGAGCCGTGTCCAAATCAGACTTTCATTATGGATGGCAGGATGAGAGCGAGAACATGGGGCTCAACGTGGACGACGGCGACGACAGCACACCAGCAGAAGGGGTGCATGTTGATCCGGAGTGGAAAGGAGCACGAGTGTTTGTTGCGTGCAGCACGAGCGGACTGGCAGCAACATTATCGCCAGCCGAGAAGGAAGCCATATGGCGACAGCTGGGCGAATGGGTCGAGACGAGGAGAGAAGAGAAGAGGCAGCGAAAAAAAAAGATGCTGCAAGCTTAACGGACGCGAACATAGACACAAACACAGACGTGTAGACACGATGACAACGAAATGAATAAAATACTAAACTTCTTAAAACTCATGGGTATTCTAGGCTATGCCTGCAAGTATTAAGGGCAAGGGGGTAATAGACGCGATAATAATAGTAATCTGCACGCAGAGAGATGCAAAAATCTCTCTGGTGCAGGTAAGGGAGCGCGAACCGTGTAATCTAGAAACAAACGAGCCGAAAGAGGAGAAAAACAAAACATAAAGGGAATCATCCTATGTGCGTGACACGTGCCGCCATTCCAACACCTTTTTTTTCCCAACTCTGCATTAACAAATACAAGCATCCAAACGACATTGAAAACGACATGCTCCCCTATTACAGGGTGAAGACAATGGCCATGACGGTGGCCGCAACAGGCCAGTAGCCGGCGTTCTGAAGCAGCACCTGCATGCCGCTGCCGGCACCGGGCTGGGTGTTGGGATCTTGAGTGCCGCCAGAAGCCGTGGTGCCGTTGTCGAGCGTGCCGTTGATGAGCAGGGTTCTGGTGCCGTTGACATCGCCAACGGTGGACACGCTGCTGTTGCTCACAATGCTGTTGACGTACTTCTCGTCGTGGTTGTCCTCGCAGCCACACTCGACCGTTTCGTCGCAGGCGCAGGCGGCAGGAAGCGTCTCGTTCTGCTTGGATGTCTCGTTGAAGTAGCTGTAGTTGCTCGGGTAGGGGTAGTAGTAGATGGGGTGGTACCACAAGCCGGGCCAGAAGGCGACACTGGCGAGACCGGCGCCGGCCACACCGCCAACCAGGAAAGGCGTCACGCCCGCATGGGAAGCGCCAGCTTTGTAGGGAACAGCTGCACCGCCACCGTAGAATGCGCCGCCGCCAAAGGCACGGGGCTGGCCGCTGCCCGTCGTCGACCGACCGCCGGCATTCGAGTTGGGGTTGGACGGGTTGAGGGGACGGCTGCCACCACCGCTGCGACCGCCGCTACCGCTGGAGCCGCCACTACGGCCAGCACCGCCGCCGCCGCCGCCTCGGCCACCACCACCGCCACCACCCTTGCGCTTGAACAGCTTCTCCTCGTCACCATCGCGCTCCTCGAGCGCGACATCAACGTCGGCAGCGGCCTCTGCGACGGGTTCCGCGACCGGCTCGGCCTCGGGGGCGCGGGCCACAATGTCGACCGATGCAGCAGGGCTGTCAATGGCGACGGCTTGGACCAGGGGGCTGGCCAGAACAGCCGCGGCAACAAGAGAGAATTTCATGGTCTTGTTGTATTGCTGTTTTGCTGTTTTGATGTGTGCGAAAAAGAAAAAAGTACCGAAATACGCAATGCCAAGTTTGCGATGCTGAATGATGCCGCAAATAGAAAGTATGCCGGCAACCGTTGAACAAAGTGCTGTAAAGCGGTGAAGAATTGAGCGTTTTGGTAATATAGTTGACAAAGGGGGAGACAGAAAGTGAGAAAGCCAAGAGTCTTGGAAAAGGGGATCCGTCTTGTTTATATGCTAGTTGCTTGGCTGCCAAGCTTTTTGGAAGGTGCCCCGATGAGGCGCGAACAAGGAAAGAGCGTTTAGTATACGGAAGGTACGGCTGCGAACTTGACAAGGGAAACTGCGCGAAACGAAGAAATGTCCAACGGGACTAATGATTCTCAGCTAGAAAAACAAAAAAGACCACAAACGATACAAAAAGAAAGCAGGCAAGAGGGGGAAACACGGATGGCGACGGCCGTTTTCCCAAAGCAGCCGATTCTTTGCCATCTGTTCCGTCTTGGCGAAATGCACCACAAAAATTAGTTGTCGCATTTCCCAGTGACGTGTAGGCTTGATACTCCGTAGCAGATTACTATTCGTACCCTTGCTTTGTACACGCTGCAAAGAGGTACATGGGCATGCTCTCTCATGGTTCACAGCCATTCTACGGAGTAAATACGTGGAATGCCCCCGCCACACTGCCTTTCCGCCTACTGGTCTTCTGCCTGACACACAATTACGGCCCAATGGGGCGGACCAGGAGATGTTGGAAACGAGCCAGGAAGGCGCGCCCCACGCCTTGCTTGTTTTGGAAATGAAAATGGTCAATGGCACCACGCCGTTTTGTACGGGGAATACGTATGTACCTGCAGAGTGCGACGCTAGTGACTTTTTTTGCGGAGAGGATTTGAGTGCGAGGTGCGCAATTTGGCGAGTTTGGCAGGTGCCAAGAGAAATATACGACAGCGGCAGCAGCGAGCTTTCGGCGCTGAAGAGCAGTAAAAGAAGCCTCTATAATTTAATGGCTACCCGCTATAAACCTTTGCAAGTGTCTGCGTCACGCAAGCGCTGTGGAATTGCGGTGACCTATCTGCGCGCGCGTGAACAAGACAAGAACAAAACATTTCAAATTCTTTGATTTGAATGATTCGCAGAACATTACTCAAAATGGTGAAAGGCTGCTCTGTTGCCGGCTGCGTGAAGCGGTTCGCCGCGGCGTTTGTGGCACAGCCACGATCATCACCTGACCAGTAACAAGGCGGAGATGTAATGGCAGACATGACGAAATGACCCACTTTTCTCTGGAATCAGCGATGACAGCAGTGGGAAAGAGCGTCAGAAAAGCCCAAAAGGTCAAGAGGTCAACACCGTCGAGATGTTGATCCAGATTTTAAGCAGCCAAAATATTACTCATGCTCCCTTCGTTCGTCGTATCCAACGTATTCCGTATGCTGCACGTTCCGTTTCCTCCGTTACAGCATCTCCGGGCAAAACGGGATGCACTGCCACCGCCCGAACGGCATCGCGATGCCGGTCGACGGCCGGAGAAACAGAATCAAATGGTCAAAGAACATTTCTAACAAGAGACTAGAAGCAGGTGCCTGTCGCCGAGAACAATGGACGCCACGAGGCGGCCTCCTTGTGGGTGTGGTTAACTTTAAAATGCAACTTTTACAAAGTACCCCGCTTCCAGAAGAGTTGCATCACATGGAAACCGATCTGCAATAATCTGCCATACCGACGCCATTGTGGCTGTGGCTGTGTAGAGATCAATTTCACGCGTTATGCAAGGATAGGATTAAGCTTGACGTCGTACAATTCGTAAAATGCATCTTTCGACTGCCGCCCAACGCCCGACATGGGAGCAGTTCAAAGCACAGTTGACACACAGTGCGAATACTTGAAATACAACGAACAAATACAGTGTCCTTTACTACCCACACTGTCCTCGACTGGGATAGCTCGGTTCCCGTCATTAGCTCTGTAAAGTCAACGGCGGCGTTGCTTTGCGATTCGCGATGAACGCCGCATCCGACATTAGCAAAGCTAAACACCAAAACGCATTCCATACATTGTCATACTGTCCTCTTTCAGCGTTTTGGGCGGCTACTCATACAATAGCTACCAGGACAAAGTGGGGCTTTTGTGCACCAGAACTCGTCACATGAAAACATCTCAAACACACCAAACACGTCGATAAGCAGCAACACTATTGCATCATCAAAAGCTGCGACATGGCTGCTGCAGCTGGCCAGAGTCTGGCTGAGCGCCTCAAAGCTTTGCGCGGAGAAGCGGGGAAGCCCTCGCAGAGCCCCGTCCCGGCCAACGATACATCGTCTTCCGGAACAGCTGCAGGAGGCGTGCCCAAATCATCCCACCCAAGGTTCAATAAATTGGACGAAGCACGCGATGATACCTCAACCTCAACAGGGCGCGTCTCTGAAAGCACTGTTGGTGCCCTCTCCCCAAAGGAGGCGCAGTCGCAAGGAAAAGGGGTTGCCGACGACCATGCGGCCGACCTCGATGATATTGCCCCTTTGGGGATGAGCCACAGGGAGCTTTTCCAAGAGATGGTCAGCCTACACAACCAGATTGAGTCTGATCAGTTATCGGCAAAGGTGCAAGGCGACGAGGCGGATCGATCATCGGAGAAAGAAGAGGACGACACGGAGAATGTGGTCAAGGAAGAGGACCTTTTGAATATGCTGCTCCAATATCGAATGGGCACTCATCCAGATGGCCTCGATGGCGCCGTCGATGCAAACGTGTCTCTGGAAACGACCACTCCCTCGGAGCTGAGAAAGGCACGCATATACCGCATGATGGCGCAAGCCCGTGCCGCCCATAAGCTCGAAAAGGGAGGAGATCCAGGTTGCGACGATTTTTGGTCAGAGGTCAAGGACGATCAAGACCGCAGTGACGGCAGCCTGGACAAGGCACGGGAGATGGGGCTGAATGCAAGGGCCTCGGAGGCTCTGAACAAGTGGTGGACGTCAAGGCTTTCCGCGGTTCAAGAAGAAGACAAAGAAGTCACAGCGGCCCGGATAAAAGCCATGTTTGAGCAGGCTAGACAGCAGCCCAGAGATCTGTCCATATGGAGCAAATATGGTCCGTCGAAAGGAACGCCAGCTAGCGAGGTAGACCTTTATGCCCTGCTCCATGGAAGTGGGAGCGACGACGATGATGACGGCGATGATGATGGCATCAGGCTTCCAGATGTGCCAGACAAGAATGCACTGGATGCATCGAGCAACGACGGCGAAGACGAAGACGACGACGACGACGACGACGACGACAAGGTTGAAAAGGACAAGGACGACGTTCAGGATTTGCTCGACCGTTTGGCCGGCACAAGTGCACCCAAAGAGTTTACCCCGCAGAAACGGCCTCCTGTCCACAAGGACAAGGACGACGACTCGGATGACTCTGACGGCGAGGCCATGCAAAAGGAGGTCAACATTGTCATGGAGGCTGCTCAGGACGACAACAGCCTCGGCCTTCCCACGGTCCCGTCATCCGCCCCAGCTCCCGCCGATGATGGCCCGGCCTTTCCAACCGTGCCGACCACGTCTCTGGACGACGACGATATCTCTGCTCGTCTTGCTGCTCTGCGCGGCCTCTCTGGACGCTCGGCCGGTC
The DNA here is from genome assembly GCA_020002355.1 of Intubia oerlemansii. Classification (NCBI taxonomy): domain Eukaryota; kingdom Fungi; phylum Ascomycota; class Sordariomycetes; order Ophiostomatales; family Ophiostomataceae; genus Intubia; species Intubia oerlemansii. The sequence continues at coordinate 26,896 of JAGKRZ010000093.1, forward strand.
TCGCCAATACTGACTCCATGGGCCTCCCTTCGGCACCCACGTTTGCTCCCAAAAAGGGCCCCGACAGGCAAAAGCCCAAGCTCGGCCAACCTTCCACCTGGTGTATCGTCTGCCTCCAAGATGCCACCGTTCGCTGTCTCGGATGCGAGGAGGACGCCACGGGCACATCAGATCCTCGCAACAGCTACTGTCTTTCATGCTGGAAGGATATGCATGTCGGTGCTGCTGCAGCCTTTGATGCGCGCGGCCACCAGCGCGTGCCCCTTGTCAGGTGGTAGGCTGGTATGGTAGGTAGGTAGTCATTCATGTCACTTTATGATATTGAGAGTCCAAATGTAATGATAAAAAGATGACGACTGCATGTCTATTACACAGGTCTAAAGTATGTAGCCTGTAGGGTGTGCGTTGATGCAACGGTGAAAGTTTACGTAAAAAAAAAAAAGGAAACTAGGTAATAAAAACACAAGATGCTAAACAAGAAATGATAATGCAAAATCAAGAAAAAAAAGGACATAAAACATCAAAATGTGCTCTCCCAAGCTCATGCAGCCTCATCCACAGTGCTGGCTTCTGTACTTGGCTCGGCCGTCGCTTCTGGTTCAGGTTCCGACGATGCAGGGGCAGCTGCAACCGCCTTCTCCTCAACCTTGTCCTCGGCCTTTTCGACAACAGGTTCGGCCTCGGGGGCAGCCTCCGGCTCAGGCTTGGCCTCCTCAGCCTTGGGCTCCTCGACCTTGGTCTCGGGTCCAGCTTCGGGCTCGGCCTCCTTGACCTCCTCGGCAACCTTGCTGGCCGACACGTTCAGCTCATCGCTCGAGGGGTCAATGCTGTACAGGGTGGTTGTTGTCGAGAAGGAAAAGGCGGGTGCCGATGATGCAGGCGCGGCAGCGGGAGCAGCAGCGGCCGCTGCTGCGGCACGAGGAGCACTCCGCTGGGGACCGCGAGCGCGGCCCTTGCGGGCATCGACGAGCGGGGCCTTCTCGGCCACCGGCTCGGCAACAGGCTCCTCGGCAAGCGTCTCCTCCTCCTTCTTGGGCGCCTGAGGGCCAATCTTGAGCTTCTTGTTCAGGTCAGACATAAAGTTGGCCTGCAGCTGTGCGATCTTGCCACCAAAGGGGCGAGTAGGGACCGCAGGCTTGGCCTTGGTGGCAGCCGAAGCAGCAGCAGCACCCAGAGCAGCCGCACCAGCGGCGACGGCACCGGCGGCGCCGGCGGCACCGGCCGACTCGCGGACGGGCCGGGTAGGCACGGTAGGTCTGTTGGGGCGGGCAGGAACGACAGGTGTGGACTTGTCGGCCGGCTTGTCAGCGGCCTTGTCGGCCTTGACAGGGCGCTCAGGGACCTCGGGCTTGGCAGCACCGGTCTCGACGGGCGACGTCACATCGCCATCCTCCTCAGCGACCTCGTCGTCCTGGGTGTGAGAGACGACCGTCTGCAGCTGCAGACTCTCGGGCACGTCCTCCCAGACATCACGGCTGGGGAAGCGAGCCACCGTGGGGCGCGCAGCGGCGATCTTGGCCTTGGCCGACTGGGCAGGAGCCATCTTGGACGGCTTGCGGTTCTCGGGGAAGGTGTCGGTACCCTTGATCTCCTGCTCGGCAAGCTCTTCTTGTCTGCGAGCAAAGGCCTGGGCAGGGGTCTCCTCGGTCGCGTCCGCCGTCGACTTCTTGACGACAGCGGGCGCGGTGTCTGCGTCATCACCGTCAGCCGTCGCGGTGGTCTCCTCGGGGACGCTGACCTCGGCGGTGAAGTGAGCACTGCTGGGGGCATCCTCCCAGATGTCGCGGCTGGGGAAGCGAGGGACCGGGTCGTCGCTGGCGTGCGACTTGATGGACATGGCCTTGGCGGGCTTGGCGTCCTCCTTGAAGGTCAGGGGCTCGTACTGGTCGTCGCCCTCGTTCTCCTCGGCAATCGCCACCTGGGGAACGCGGTACAGACTCGACGGGCGGCTCGAGGCGCGGACGCTCTCGTCGCTGTCGTGCGACGTCTGGCGGCGCAGAGGAGCAGGCTCCACGGCCGGCTCATTGGTGTAGGCAGAGGGGGTCTTGGCCACCTCGTCCTCGGCAAGGATGGGGGCCTCGCTCTCGTAGCCGGCATCGGCAACCTCCTCGTCATCAAACATGACGCTGCGGCGACGGTTGTCGTCGACGTGGATGACACCGGCGGCCTTGTCCTCGGCCGGGGTCGACAGGGAGATTTCGGGGGTGGCGTTCGACTTCTTGGGAGCGACCGAGGCAGGACGAGAAACGGACTCGTCAATGGCTTGCCAGCCGACCTGTTCGCTGGGCGTGCCGGCAACGTCGTGGGTGGCAATGCCCGAGCCGCGGCTGGCGGTCTCGCGGACAATCTTGTTCAGGTCGGCACTGGGGAGGGAATGGTCGGGGTTGTGGTGGATGTGCTCCTCGTCGACGAGCTCGGGGTGTTTGGAGTAGTAGGCCTTGGTCAGCTTGTCCTTGGGGACAATGCCGTGGCCGTGCAGGCCGTAGCTGTCCGGGGGCTGGGCGCTCTTGCGGCGGAGCTTGGCAATCGCAGCAGCGTCGGCGGCGGCGCCGTCAGCGGCATCGTCGCCGGGAGCCTGGACGTCACCGGCGTTGGGGTACATGGGGACCTGGCGACCGATCTCGGGGATGCGGTCGTCATCGTCGTCCGCCTCGGCCGTCGACAGATCGTGACTTGATGTGGAGGCCTTCTTCTTGGTGTTGCCGATGCCGTAGAAGGCGGCGCGCTCGCTGTCGGTGCGAGTCACGGTAGCGACGCGGTCCTTGGCGCTGGCAGCGGGCAGCGAAGGCTTGGGGGCCTGGAGCTCGACGTCGTCACCGACGGTGCGAGTGTGCGTGGGGGAGGCAGCACGGCTCGAGGCGGCCTGGGACTTGGCGTCCTCGGCAGCAACAGCAGCGTACTCGCTGCCCTCCTGGCCAACAGAGGGAAGGTCGACAGAGCCGGAACGCTCAATAGGGTCGGCCGAGAGAAGGAGGGGAGCGTCGGTGAAGTTGCCGCGGCGAGGGCTCTTGGCCAGCAGGCTGTCTAATGGCGAGGGCGCAAACCGCTCGCGGGCAGGAGAGACGGAGCGGTCGACAGCCGCACGGCGCAGAGGACGTGGGGGAATCTTGGGAGTATCCTGGGCCGCAGCGCGGACGGGGCGCGGCGGCACGACAGGTGTTTGTGTTGTTGCCGACATTGTGAGGGATGTGTTGTGTGAGAGAGATGTGGTCGAGATTAGGGTATTAGGAAAGAGACGACTTTGTGCAGTCGAGAATTTATGAGGCTGAAAGACGGTATTAGTACAAGGAAAGGCTCTTGAAAGATCTTGCGACGAGATAAGAGATAACCCGCAGAGGAATGACTCGATGACTCGGCAGTCGGCGAGGCTGTAGATAAGGAGGGAGGGTGTGAAAAGATGGCGAGGAATGAAGATCAAGATAAGCGTGATAAGAGGTTCAAAAGACGGTGAACAAAGGGGGAAGGAGACGAAAGCGGAAAGAGCAAGGGGCATGAGGTAGACGAGGAAAAAAGGAAGGAGCAATCAAGAAGTGCAGAGGGCAGAAAATAAAACAAAAAGTTCCCAAAAAAGGCAGGCAATCAGAAATTGCAAGCTGTTGGGACTGAGAAAGATCAATTGACTCCAGTTTGAGACGTGAGGCGTTTGCGATGGGCCTGTGACACGGCTTAAAGCCAGTGGCGGGGCTGATAAGAAGATCAGCAGTCACTGGCAGCGCGACTCTCGACGCCGATATAAACCGGCCAGGAAAAGATCAATGGGAAAACAGTGCCAAAAGATGCCAATGGCATCGTGAGATAAGGCAGAGGGGGGATCGAAAAGCAGAAAAGCAACAAAAAAAATTCAGACAAGCAGAAAATGCGGAATGGCATCGTGAGAAACAGCAGCCGACGATACCCGCGCAAGTGGACTCACCGTGAATGGAGCTGGCCGTGCAGCAGAGAGATGGCGGCTTGGAGAAAAGGGTAGAGTATAAGAGAAGAGAAAAAAACTTGAGGAAGAGAGGAAGGAGGAGAGGGGGAAAGGTAAAGAAAGGGAAGGAGCTCAAACAAAGAGGAAAGAATTGTTGACGATGGACAGGAAGGTGCAACCAAGACTGAGTGTAAGTAGCTCTGCCGGCAGGGCTTGTCTTATACGGAGTCAGACAGGGGAAGGAACGGCCCAGCTGGCCAAAAGCCAAAGAAAAAGTGCGTCAGAGAGGGGCTTGGAAAGGAGACAAGGAGCGGTGGGACAAATACCGCACGCGCTCGTCATTAGCCACATTGTTGGGAAGCGGTGTGGGTACCTACATCTACCTGAAAGCGGAAGGGGCCCAGGCGGGAATGGAAGTCACAGGGCGTACACGAGGGTCTAGATGGGAGGCCAAGTGGGTCTCTCCTGGTGGCTGCGGCCGTGCGAAACCGTAGAGGCCGCCTAACAGCACTGTGGCGTGTACGTGGCCGAGGAGCATTGGGAGAACACGAGCAAAGACCAAAGACGGCAGGAACGGCAGGAACGGCAGGGCGGATCGAGGAAAGACACATAATGCACAGCATGCACAGCATGCACAGAATGGACAGAATGAACAGAATCTGCAGAAAAGAGTGCCCAATGGCAACGGCACCAGCAAGGAGCCATTGGCAACGACTGGCTGGGCCTGACTCGCGATCTCCTGTTGCGTCGTGCGGTACTCTGCGGCATCTGCGGGCGTGGTACCTATGTAAGGGATTCTCCACAGATGGACGACGAACGGCTGTCGTGTACTCCACCAGCCCGGCATGACCTTGGTGATCGTGCGGGTCAAAGGCAGGTACGTGAACGGCCATGCGTTTTTGGCTTTCTGGCTCTGACTCTTTCTGCTTCCCGAGGTCATTCTCCTATTCCGTACTCTGGATAGCTTTTTTTTTCTTTTTTGCCGTGGACAAAGCTCCCTGTTCCCAACGGGTCACCGTTTATTTGCCTTCCATCCGTACACGCGACACAAAACGATAGGTACGAATAAGTACCATGATGACTACGGACACTGTGCTTGGTCTTTGCCTAGTAACTCGCGGTACTGATCAGCAGGAGCAAAAAACAACGCCTTTCTTGTCCCTGCATTGCCTGTTATGATATGGTGTGCTTTTCTCACGACGAATCAGGCCCGCTGTATTTCCAGGCCTTTGAAAAGAATGCTGTGGCCAAGGTATGAGCAGTGTACTGCTTGCACTTTAACCGTGCGGACAAGTACCTGACTCTTACCTGCTCGTGAGATACATGTAAGTCGTACCTGACCCACAAAACTAAAAAAAGAAGTGTTACGGCTTTGCATCGGTTGTGCCGTGAGAATCGAAGCGCTGCAAAAAAAGACTCCTGCAGAATCAAGGGGTTTCTATCATGTCTCATCAACGACATACTTGCTCTCGATACCATTCTTTTTTCATGCTGCTTGTTGATGTATCGAGCTCCTCATGGCCAGACAGAATTGAGCCTGTGTTCATACCATTTCTCATTCGCTGTATCACGTGACTCTACAGCGACATGACGACAACAACTACGCCATATTTGGACTTTTTGTCCATGCTCCTCTTGCTTTTCAAAGTGGGGTCTTCTTCCCCACGATTCTGGAAAGAGGCGCCTCACGAGGTCTGTCAAAATTTTCCTGTTTTCCTTTTTTTTTCTTTCCTTTTTTTCTCCTCTTTTTTTTTCCCCTTGATCACAAGCTGTCGTCACGGCCACGGCTGGGTTCTCTAAAAGCTTGTTTGTGATGGGGTCTCTGTGACAGAAATTCTGCCAGGTTCTGTCGGCTTATCCGCCACCTCGTCGAGCTGGACTCTTCCAATTATGCGTAGTACCGGATATACATACATGCAGGTACGTAGTATTCATCCTACGTGGGGGATATGAAAAATTTGTCGTACGAATAGATATGAGTGAGAGAAATCAAAATTTATCTCATGAGCGAGAAAAAAACATCATCTCTTTGCCTCTAATAACAAATCAATGCAAACATTTTTGAGTAAATCGCGTAGAAGATCTACAAATGCCGCACGCCTAGTCAAAAGGAAAGCTCTTGCTGTGGCAACATGCGCAATAAAAATCATGCGGTAGCTACACGTGCTTTACAAAGTGGACAAAAAAGATAAGCTACATGGCGAATGCAAGTTGGTGGCTCTGACTGAACGAACTGTCTAATATGGGCAAAAAAATTGGACGGGCTGGGAATCGAACCCAGGACCTCTCCCATGCTAAGGGAGTGTTATACCATTAAACCACACGCCCGATATTGTTGTAAAGCGTCTAAAAATAGTCGCTTATGTAGCATAAACTCATGTGAGTTGAGCCCATCTAAAATGGCACAACAAATAGATGCATACTTCATATTTATGCCGGTTTGAAAATTCAATTCGTGATATTTGAAATAGCTATTGTGACAGACAAGCCCCTGCTCCAAGACATCAACACAGCCACAGCGCACCCACACCTCGGGAAGTTCATCACGTGATATCGCGGGACGGCCCGTACGCGGGATCCACTAGACGACCTCCATGTCGGGAGTCGCAACTTCGGCCTTGTATGAGAACTCCACCCCCGGGTAGATCGAATACAAGACGGAAAATGTGACGGTGCCTCCGAGAGCAATGGGATAGCGAGTCCAAGTTGGATCGTTGTCGTTTTCGCAGTTGACACGCACAGCCACGAAGCTCAGCACGGTAAACCGGGTATCGTCCTCCGTGTCTGTCTCAAACTCGCCGGCAGGACCCCGGCGGTACGTTTTCAGGGCCTCCTGGTAGTAGGCGACGCGGAAGCTGATGGATGTTGGATGGTCCACCGTGATACTCCTGCTGTTGCCGACACGGCAATTACCAACAGCTCGCATGGCCCCGTTTGCATACCGAAAGATCATCCCGGAGCACTGGGGCACCGACGTGTCGGACGCAGTCGATACTTCTCGTGACGCCTTTGCGCCCGAGTCGGAGAATAGAGTGACCGACACGACATGATCCAGCGGTGCGGATGATCGGTACATGATCTGTCGGAGCGGGTCATACGGCCCCGAGTGGATGTTTGCGGGCGGTGGAATGTCTCCTCCGGGTGGTGACAGGTCAAAGGCTCCCAGCGGCCTGTGATGATGCGCTGCATGCGTCCGGCGATGATACTTGTCATGCACGAGGTAGATGGGACCCGGTCCCTTGGCCAAGCAGATGGTCTTTTCGGGAATATTGATGTACTTGTCGAGAAACACATCGCCTGCCAGCTCAAGGCGGAACTAGGAGGGAAAGTGTGTTAGGGCACGAGCGGCGGTACAGGAGACAAAAGGGAGATGAGCTGTTACTTACGGCAAAGTTGGTACCCGTGAGTCCTGGCAGCGCCCACACACCAGTGATTCGGTCCCCTGGTGCGACGGGGACGTAGACCCCAATGAGCGAGTTGAGATTTCTGCTGTCTCTTCTGATCTCCTGCTCCATGGCATAGGCACTGTCGTTGCTAGACCGATGGACATGGACGCCGTGAACCTCACCATTCCGGCTTATGAAAATCGTGATTCCATGGCAGTTTGTCGTAATATCCGACACAACAAGATGGCACGGCAGCAGCGAGTGGAGGCTGACGGGAAGATTCTTGGAAAACTGAATTTGCGGTACGAGTGGTGCTGTATTAGCACCTCCAGAGGAAGTAGAGTCTGCCGGTTGCCAGCGAGGGGGGGCTGGTGTATTCCAGAGAATCAGGCCCCGTCGACGGATCCTCACAAGCCCGTCCTAGATGTGTTGGTTGAGTATGTGTTTGTATATATGCACTTTGCAGTGAACAGAGAGCATTCCTCACCTTGACTTCGACATTGACCGACTCAAACTCGGACTGTTCGAGGCGCAAGTCCACGACGACAAACCATAGTCTCTGGGGCGTAGAAGTACAGACATAGTGTCCATGGTCTGTTGGCATCTCGTCGAGCCGCTCGATTTCGCAAATGCCTAGCCGGTCAATGGTCAACCGAACGACAGGAGGCAGCATCAGCTTGTCCCCTATATTGGGCACCCATGGCGTGCCACGCCGCCACGGCAACATTGTAGTGAATGGAAATATGCCGTCATCATCCGTGTCTGGATCTTCGTCCAGGGCCTTGTTGTCCAGTTGCTGTCGAAGGCGCCGCACCGTAATGGCTCGCCAGAAGAGGCTGTCGGCCGAGTATCTGTAGATGGACATGACGAGCTCGTGCGGCAGTGAAGCCAGCTGAGGCAGGCCTGTCAACTTTGAAACACGCGCAAACAGGGCTAGATCGTCGGAGTCGTAGGAGAGCGGCCCATCACTTTGAACAAGTGCAGGTGCTGCATGAGGGTATGGCCGACGCCACGCGCCATGCACCCACAGCAGATCCAGGAGGAGATCATGGTTGGGCTCATCATCAACATTGTCGACATCGTCGACAAGAAACACATCCGACTGAAAGATGCGCAAGCAGTCATAGTGGACAGTGACCACCATGGGGCATCTGGGGCAGAAGTCGCAGTGTTCTCGAGCCACACGGCACAGCGCTGCACCGTCGACTCGGATACCCTTGAAGTAGGGGCTACTTCGGGGGTAAAGGAAGGGTCTCGTCATCGTACCAGAATATGCAGTAGCCGAGTCATTCCCCATTACTATACGTTAGTATCAGTATATACGTCGGTAACAACATATGACGTGGGGATTTCGAAAGGCCGATGGGCCGACGTACAACCCACGAGGCGCTCTCCTGGCCATGTCCTGTCGCCGCAGGCTCCGCACTGGTCGGGCAATGCCAAGTGCGGGCCTTTGGGCGTCGATGCCCCAGGCTCTCTGCGCATAGCTGTGAATATGTTTTGCTTTGTGATTCTCGTTCAAAGCAGCACCAAGAATGGAAGCTGGAAGGATGCAGTCTAAAAGCGTAAAGTGGTACTGTCCGGAGTTTATGTAAATAGGGTAGGATTCGACGGTGCTCTCACTCGTATATACGCACGTGATGTCATATTTGGGCGACCCAATACGGAGTATGGCAAACAAGATGCAAACCGCAAATTTCTGTCCTGTGCAAACAAAAGAGAGCAAATATATGTATAAATTCCAAGGGGCAAAAAATGATCACCACCCAGCATCTAGCCACGCCCGGTGTAAGTGGCCACGTGACCTCGTGCGAGTCAAAGCCAATCCCACGTCCATCCTCAAAGCAAAGTTCCGTCTACATGTATCTTCTATCCACTGTACGTATGTATCTGCTGAGGCAAAAATTTTCCGCCTTCTGGAACGAATGATATGGGCCATCCTTTGTAGCCCTGACACGTCATCTGCAAGTGTCCGCGCTGTGGCAAATGACACACGGTCCAGCCATCCTCGCCCTCGTGGTCGCCGTTGATGGAAACGTTGGCGAGATTCTTGACGGGCGGAAAAGTCACATTCCGAAAGGCAATGGACGTCGGGTGGTCCACGGTGATAAACTTGTCCATGCCAAGACGAGGTTCGCCAATGGCACGCTCCGAGCCGTTTGCGTATCGCAGAATCATGCCGCGGCAGGCGTTGATCTGGTAGCGACCATTCTTGTCGTATATCTCGTGCACGCCCGAATCTTCAAAAACGCGCACGGACACTACGTCGAGCAGTGGTATAGCGCTGAGGCGGTCGATTTCGAGGTCCCCGTCTTCCGTGACAGCTTCTTCCATCTCTTGCAGATCATCCGGGGGAGGCCCAGTGACGATGCCCCCCACGGACCATATCTCATGCTGCACGTTGGGCTTCTTGATGGTGACGAGCGACAGCGGACCTGAACCGAGACCAATCAACGTGCCGTCCTCGGGATAGATGGTGTCCATCCCAATGTGAGTTCTAGCTCCGAGGGACTGGCGGAACTATAAGGTAAGAGAGAGCGTGGGGATTCGCGTTAGACTTTTTCAAAAAAAGAAAGAAAGAAAGAAAGAAAGAAAAAAAAAGATTAAAAAGACGGTAGATGGCGACTTACAAAGAGGGCGGAGCCGGCATCTTCGTCATACCCACGGCCTCCCCAAACCTCCGATATGCTGTCCCGGGGTCCTATGGGAATGTGCACCCAGATCCCTTCGGGGATGGATTGGTACAGGGCAGACATATTCTCTTCATCCTTGCGATGGACGTGGATCTCCATGAATTTCACGTCGTAGGAAACCGAGATTCCGAAACAATCGCGTGTAATATCTTGAATCTGCACCATGGTGTGGCCGTTATGACGCAGGTCGCTAGTGCTGTGGAACGCCACTCGCAGCTTTGGCACCGTATCATCGTCATCGTCACCATCCAACCTGGGCGGCGCAGGCGTGCTCCAAAAGCACAGCCCTTCGCAGACCTTGTCGGTGCTGTAATCAGAACTGACTGGCACAGGAAGGCGTAGGCGCACGAGGCCATCCTATGTATCATGGTTAGAAAGGTTTCTGTACTCTCTTTCTCTTCAAAGCACACCCACCTTGACCTCTACCTGGACGTCGCGTAGTTCATGTCTCGTTTTGGCATCGCGCAAATCTTCGACAGCAAACCAAAACTGCTGGCCTGCACGGCCGATCGCATGCTTTCCTGGATCTGTGGGCACTTTGTGAAGCCGCTCAATCTCTTTGATTCCCAGCCGATCCACCGTGAGCCGGATGACGGGCGGCTGAGAGGGGCTCTCTTTTGTTGCCGGCACCCAGGGCTCACCGCGACGCCATGGCACCACGGCCGAGAAAGGATGCAGGAGCGTGCTGCTGTCGTGAGCACGACGGTGTGCCGTGGCCCAGCTGGAAGCCCGTCGACGCACGCTCAGCACTTCAATAGCCCTCCAAAAGTGACTCGGAGCTGACTTTCGGTAGATCGGCTCTACCAGCTCCATGGGCAAGCTTGCCAGCTGGGGAAACCCAGCCAGAGGTGCCAGACGCCGGAAAAGGTCCATCTCATATGCGTCATAGTTGTCGGGGCCTGTGCGAGCGAGAATGAATGGAGGAGCTTGGATGTATGGACAACGCCATGCGCCGATCGTCCACAGTCTTTTGAGAGTGTTTGCATCGGCATCGTCGGCATCACCGGAATCACCGGAATCACCGGAAGTGTCTCTTCCGGCATCGCTGCCTTTAGCCACGCCCACAACATCACCCGGCGCTTGGAATATACGAAGGCAGTCGTAATGAACAGTGACAAACATGGGAGCACGACGACAGTCGTTGCATTCATCCAAAGGCTGGCGACACAGGTAGACGGTTTCAAGCTTCGAGCCGTGGGTCAAGTAACGGGTGCGCGGGACAACAAACGGCGCCGTGAACGTCCCCCCATATTCAGAAGAATCGTCATTTCCAATCACTGCATGTTAGCAGGAGGCAACAAAAAAAGTTGGCGAAGAGACGGATAACTTACAAGAGACGACGCGCTCTTGTGGCAGCACCCTATCACCGCAGGCGCCGCATTGGATGGGAGCTGGCATGTGAAGAAGGCCATGCCCTCCGCGTGGAGACGGTTGATTCTCCATGGCCGAGGTGTTGCTGAAGTCTTCCGGTTTGGGGACTTGTCGAAAGCAGATATCACCAAGTACTCAGTAGTGAAAAAAAAGTCTGTCTGGAAGGCAGCAGCAGATTGTCAATAATACGCAAGCTTTGTCTGCGGGCCGCAATCTCTGATTTCACGTGATAAACTTTCGGTGACTTCAAAACTCCGAACACATAGGTAGTCAAAAGAGAGAAATCAAATCGCATGCCAACGTATGCAAAAAAAAGCATCGTCGTGAGACAAAATAATGGGAGACGAAGAGAAAGTAAAATGTTCCCAAGACGCCGAGGTGCAAAACGAAAACAAAAAAAGACCAGTCCCAAGAACAAATGTAAAAAGGGGAGCTGCAAAAAGGCAGCTACAAAAAAAGACCATCGCGAAAACGATAAATCCAGCAAAAGCAAAAGCAAAGACAGCAGGAACAGCGGCCATAGCGCGTTCAGCATTTGTTCATCTTGTCGTTTTGTCGTGTGCGGGGGGGCTGTTGCCATCCAGGTGGGCTGCCAGCGCAAACGGTTTGATCGTATCAACAACCATAACCATCTCGGTCATGATTCATCCGTGATCCCGTCGAAGCCCACAGCTCACAGAGCGGCAGCCGTGACCCTCCCCATGTCCTACCCACTTCCATCCTCGTAATATGTCCCCTTGACACACATCCCTGTCATCTGCTCGCCGGACATCCCTTCTCGTTCCCTATTTTTAAACAATCATTTGTGCGACGCCAGCACCGCCCAGGGTCTTGCTGCCAACAAAGGCCTGGCCACGGATGCCAGCAAGGACGTAGCAGAGGCCGGTCAGGGACAAAAAGACGGCTGCAGCAATGAGACTGCTGGCAGTGGAGATGAGACTGAGCCACTGCAGGACGGCCATGACGCCGTAGGAAGCGGCGCGCATGTAGTTTGTCGAGACGCGGCGGATAGCGGCGTCAAAGGTCGACGATGTCGGGCAGATGCGCAGGAGGAAGGGCACTTCGAGGAAGAGGATGACAAACGAGGAGGCTCTATCATGAGTGTTAGTAGGGAACAAGGCACGAGAATCAACAGAAAAAAAAAGTCCCACGTACAGGCAGAGAGCGCTAAAGACAATGAGGAGAGGGTGGATGGTGAAAATGTTTGCGATGCCGAGGGCAAAGCAGAGGATCATGGACAGGATGCCCAGCCTGTAAGAGTTAGCAAATGAGGTTCACTGTGTCCGCGAGATATTGACGTCGCCTACCATTGTCCGTAGATGCCTGCAAAGCCAAAATGTTAGCAACTGTGCCTCTCATTCTTTCTCCCTCGCATCGCCTTCATCATCTTCTCCTCCAGAGACGTATCGCGAACATCGGCCACTGCCGCCATCGTGACGGCGGCAGCATCTGCATGCATGATCGTCGTCTCGGCCGACTCCAAATCCATCAATACGCACTAAAGTTGCGAGTCGCAAACTCTTCCGCGAGCGTCATCTTGGCGACTTTGTAAAGTAGAACTGAGGGGTTGGTGATGGTCCGCGAGAGGTGTCAGGCGTCAAAAGAAAACGGTATTCCGGCGATTCGGCGCGTTGCGTATCGACTTTGGTGAGCTGTCCTTTTTTTGTGAGCTTGGCTGCTTTTTTGCGGGCTTTGTTGCTGCAGGACCGTGACGCTTTTGGCCCAGTGTGGAAAAGGGGGCTTTTTGCTGTCTTTGCTGTCTTTGGGGGGGGTCGTTTTGGGTCCCGTTTCAGTCGTTTGGGAGCTTTGCGCGCCCGTTGCCAGGGACGTCAGACAGCGCTGATTCGCTGATTCGTTGTTGGGACAGTCACGTGGGTCCAGATCCAGAGCCTTGCGTCATGTGATTCGTATTCGCGGATTTGCGCCTGCACAGCCCACAAGTGACAGCATAAGACACGGCTCGGGGGTTGGTGTAAAATATCAGTCCTGCGTCGTAGACTCTGTTGCGTTTTCTTCTCAGATCCGTGTCCACGTATGCTCGCGCATTGTTTCTAAAGCGGAATATAAACCAGTAGGCAGACAGCTTTCGAATTAGACGCCGCCGAAGATCTTCAGCGTTGCCTAATACGCGCCGGCGCCCCGCTTATCACGTGTAGTGGCGAGCCGGCGTCCGCCTTCCGCGTCCGTCTTCCGCGGATCACAGTATGTTGGGAGTGTCAACCACGTGTGCAAAGTGACTGAGTCTGTTACATGTATCAATATCGTGACGTGGAAGACGACGGGCTGTAGCTATTTTGAAGAAATTCCATGACAAAAAACCCAGTCATGAAAGATAGGTATATACCAACGTATGCCCGGAAACCCAAGTTTTTGAACGGAGAACCTAGAACTAAATTTCCACAAAAAAACCAAGGATGCAAAAAAAAAAAGAAGGAAATAAATAAATACCTACCACCTACCTAAATAAAAAAAAAAAACCTGCCATTAGGAAAACTCAAAAATATGGAATCCAACTAAGTACCGATAAATAATGAAGAATTACTGCATAGGGAAATTCCTTCATTGCTTGGCTTTATGATGCGGTTCTTGATTTCCGAGCAAAAAAGTACAGAGTTTAAAGCCTGCCTCACGTTGGAGCAGCATTATTAGAGAGTGAACTCCGATGAACCGACACTCCGTCAAATTCAGAAAAAACATATAAATATTCAATAGATGTGCTGTATTTGAGGGGGGAAATTATATGTGTCTATTCCTATGCCATTTTTTTTTTTTTTTTTTTTTTCAAAATCCCAACATGAGCCTTCACAACAAAGTCATCGTTCTTACTGGGGGCGCATCTGGCATAGGTCTTGCAACAGCCAAGAAACTTGCCAGCGAAGGCGCCAAGCTCTCGATAGCTGACGTCCAGGCTGGCCCTCTCGAGGCTGCCGTCACCGAGATCGTTGCTGCTGGCGGCACTGCCATGGGCATTGTGGTGGATGTCCGGGACCGCAAGCAAGTCGAGGCATGGATCACGGCGACTGTCTGTGCTTTTGGCAAACTCGACGGCTGTGCCAATCTTGCTGGTGTCATTGGCAAGGGTATAAACACCAATTCCCTGCAGGATATCGACGATGCCGACTTTGACTTTGTTATTTCTGTCAACATGAAGGGCGTCCTCAACTGCATGCGCGCCCAGATCCCACACATGAACGACGGCGGCTCGATCGTCAATGCTGCTTCCGTTGCCGGCGTTATTGGCTTCTTGAAAAATGCTGCCTATGTTGCCTCCAAGCATGCTGTCGTCGGCCTCACCCGCTCGGCAGCCAAAGAGCTCGGCCCCCGTCAGATCCGCTGCAATTGCTTCTGCCCGTAAGTTTGCTATCCCGCGGCAGCTTTGATTTTTCTTTCCTTCCATCTTGATATTCAACTAACAAACAAACCAGTGGCCCAAGTGAAACTCCCATGCTTGCTGCGAGCGCTGCTTTGCGTGGCGGCGACATGAAACTCGACCATATTGCTCTCGGCCGTCGCGGGAAAGCCGAGGAGGTCGCCAACCTTGTCCTGTTCCTCGTGTCCAAAAGTCGTCTTATATGACTGGCACAACGCAGATGATCGATGGAGGATGGGTATGCTAAAGCATCTCAAATAGTAAAAAAATCTGTTGTTGAATTGAAAAAGTAGGAAATTCAATCAGTTTCATACTCCGTAAATCCAGAGTGGCCATGCCATACACAGTGTAAAACAGTGTCGTGAGCGCTAAATTAGCACTGTATGTGACATCAGCGGCGCGGCGCGTCGCGTTCATCTTTCGCAGCTTCAGTTAGCACCACCGCGTTCACCAACCAACACCTCACCCCTCACTATGTGACAAACAAGCACCGAGCACGCGAAACAAAAGTGCACCAATGATCCAATGACCCCATGATGCCGCAACAACCGGCGCCGCAACAACCGGCGCCGCAACAACCGGCGCTGTCCGGTTACCAGACACCACAGCTGCACCGTTTCCAGCGACCTGCAAAGCGACACGAGCAGCAGAGGTCAGCCACCGATGCGGCGCCGATAAAGACCCCGACCGCCTTGGTGACCCCGGCGACTCACCAGGCAGTGCGCACGACCAGCACGCTCAGCGTGGCACGACCGACACCGCGATTTGCACCGTCATGGCGGCCGGGCTCGTCTTCCTCGGCTGGACAGCAGCCACTCGCGCCGCAAGTGTTGCAAGTGATGCCGCAAGTTTTTCCACAAGTCGCGACGCCAGTGACGGTGTCGGCGCAGCGGCAATGGAGCACCATCAGCCGCTTCAGCCAACCGAGACGGCCGACAGCTGCTGGCGATGCTATTGAGGATGGAAGCTCGCCCATTCCATCGGATCGGAGGGAAGAGGACGCGAATGACGTGGACGGCATGCCTCGGCAGCACACACTGGCGATGCGACCATCGCCTACAGCCAAGCGGACAGTCGACATGGCTCGGCATCGGTGGCAAACAGCGTCTGCTGGGCCGTTGACAAGAGCAAAAGAAGATATCGAAGATGTGCTGGGGAGCAGCATTGCGAGCAGCCTGGCGAGCAGCGCTGCAGCGTCCATGGCGACGGATGAGCTTGTGGAGGATACCCCGGACGAGCAGTTGCCTGCCATTGGACGCTGCGTATCATCGCGAATCACGACGGCAGCGCCGCCATTCAAACGACGACGACTGTTTACAACTCACGACTTGATCAGCTCGCCGCCTGATATGGGAGAGCAGGCCAGCAACGACCATGACAGCGACAAAGATGACGGCGAGGACAGTGATGTCATTGTCCAGAGGACGCCGCAACTGAAAAGATGGAATGGTGAAGATATTGACGTCATGGACGATACCGACAGCGACGCTGATTGGCAGCTTGAGGGCCATCATGACCGAAACGACCGAAACGACCGCAATGAACGCTGTGATGATGACGAAGAGGAAGAGGACGAAGACGACGACGACGAGGATGACATGTTTGACCATACGCCAACACGGCGTGTCCGTCACCGCCAAGAACAGAGAACAGACCAACACCAGCCGCCAATACAGCGGGCAAAACTATTTCTCCCCCCACGGAGAATCGCGCAAGGCAGATCAGACGAAGACGAAGACGACAGCATGCTCATGGCCATGGATGTCCCGCCTCCGGCCGACTTTTTTTCTCCGCAAAAGCCACCAAAACGTCGCGGCCGGCCATCTGGCGGGACTGCCTCTGATTCTCATACTGCCACTGGCGAGCCATATGTCTCTGGAGGACTGGCGGCCGAGCTGCGCGACTGGCTCGTCCAGATCAAAGCCAGCGGCGGCATAGAGGGTGCCACCTTTTCATCGGACCAGGGTCTCTACACCGTCGACAAGACGGCAGCCATGCCTGGGGTGCTACGTATAGCTTCATCTCACAGACAGGCATGCGACGATACGCCAACAAATCTTTTGCTTGGAGGACATGGTCGACACGAGGTTGTGCAGGAGACGTCGTCGTACCGTCACGTGACCGTAGCTGTTGCGCCGCCGATATGGCAAGTTCACGTTGGTGATCGGCGCTGGGTGGTAGCCAGCGACTGGCAGACACAGTCTAGAGATCAGGAGCAATAAAAAATTAATGAACATTTCGAGGTATTGGAAACTTTTGATGCTGCTTCTTTGCAAGTCTGTATGCTATTATGCTGTGCTGTGCGCGAGGCCGCGAAAAGTGGATCCATATATATACCGACCAATGGAAGTTGGTGTTTGCATGTCCAACGACGTCTCTCCGTCCCGAAACATACATCTCGACGGCGACGGCAAGAACGGTCGTGACAATTTACACGCACAAAATAAGTCATGAGGCGATTATTATATCGTGCGGTAGCTCGCACGGCACTTCTGCCACCCTCGCGGCCGGTGGTCCGCTTGACGCCCACCACATCATCTGCGACGGCATGGACCTCGTCCAGCCCCCGACTTGAGCGGAGGACCCTTTTCCAGAGCACGGCAGCTCTTGAGAGATGGCAGGATACCGTGGCTGAGTGGGAGAGGAGAGCAGACGCTGCCGCTGGCAAGGATCCGGCGCCGTCCTATTCTTACACGTTTGTGGGAACGACGCCACGGAGCGATGCCGACACAGAACCTCTGCGTATCCTGTTTTGCGGCTCAGACGCCTTTAGCTGCCAGTCTCTGCAGGCGCTGTATGATGAGATGGTCCGTCAAAAGTGCAGCAGCACACACGATGCCAATAAAAGAGGGCCCGGCCGAATTGCATCCATTGATGTGGTGACTCGTCCAGCAGTCCGTGTCGGCCGTCGCTACAAAACATTACAAGAGCGTGAGTCAAGGAGGCTGGATGGGGGGGAGGCTATTACCACAAATGATGCTTTTATTGACAATTTTTTTTTCATAACGCAGACCCTATTCGCACATTGGCTGCCTCTCTCGGCCTGCCCATCCACGAAATCAATACGTTTACCGGTTGGACGCCACCAGCACCTGGGCCCAACCTGGTCATTGCCGTCTCGTTTGGACTCTTTGTCCCTCCTCGCATTCTGCGCGGTGCCCAATACGGCGGGCTCAATGTCCATCCCTCGCTGCTGCCCGACCTGCACGGCGCCGCACCGGTGCAGCATGCCCTACTGATGGGCCGCGAGCGGACGGGCGTCACCGTGCAGACGCTGGACGCCAAAAATTTTGATGGAGGACGGCCGCTGCTCAGAGGACCACAGAGCCAAGACCGTGCCCCCGGCCTGCCCATCCCTCCACGAGCTACCTTTTCCCAGCTGAGCACGACGCTCGGCGCGATGGGAGCAGAGATGCTGGTGGAAACGCTGCGTCGAGGGCTCTACCTGGGCGACGAGCGACTCGATCCCGTGGCTGGCCACACGGGCCATGAAGAAGCTGTCCATGCTCGCAAGCTGACCAAAGAGGACCAGCAGGTGGCGTGGTGGTCGGCCGACGGAAAGGTGCGCGCTACGGCTGTCGATATTGACCGCCAAGCGCGTGGCCTTTCAGGAAAGCCGCTTTGGACGTTTCTGGCCACTCCAGCAGACGAAAGCGTGACTCGTCGCATTGTTCTCGGCGACGTGGACCTCGTTTCTCTGCCTCGGCGTTTGGAGGATGCACTGTCCACGGATAAGGATGCGCTTCCTGTGCCGACTCTCACATTTGTTCAAAAGACCCAAGAGCAGCCGTCTGCCATTGTTCTTCCTTTTGTTGACGATAATGGAGGTATTATCGTGCCCGTTGGTGTTGGTCGTGGAGAATCAGCACAGGGCCTTCGAATCGGAACGGTGACTGTTGAGGGGAAGCAGACACTCAAAGCAGCCGATGCAGTAGCCGTCTTTGCTCGTCGCAACACTCCAACCTCCCAAGTGTCGTGGAAACACGTTATTCACTCATAGCAAAACGCAAAAACCAGCAGGCATCAATTTCATCAAATTTCGCTCAACTATGATACAACACGCCGTCAACCAGTGCTGGCGGCAGAAGATAAAAATATAAAAACACAGGAAAAAAACACACAAGTGCTATAAGTGCGAACCGCGCAACATATCGCCGTAATAATACATTCGCGTCGCCGTGAGTAGCCGGACCTCATTCAAGAGGTGCAGCAAATTTCGTAAAAAACATCCCAACATAAAATCATACCGTAAAGAGATCCAAGTATCGGACCAGGACAGCTCGACAGTGGAGAGTGTCTCTCGAGGTCACTGTTTTCTCGTTTTACCGAGTCCTTTAGTTCTTGGCCTCTGCGTCGTCCGTGGTCGAGTGGGAGTCAGTCGAACGAAGGACATCATCGTCGTCCTCCTGCGGACCGTGGATCTCCTCTTCAAAGACGGGATCGTGCTCGTTGACATCAAACTTGGTCTTGAAGTTGTTGATGTCGGTCGTCATGTTGGACGAGCTGTTGGAGCGACGACGAGCATTGGTCAGGTTGAACTGCTGGTCGACAATCTCTTCGCCCATGCTGCCCCAGTTGCCCTTGCCGTTGCCATTCTTCTTGGTCTTGCGCGGGTCCTGGTCAGCAAAACCGTTCTTGGCAAAGAACTTGGGCAAGTTGTCGTCGGGCGAGTAGCCCTCGGCGAGCTCGCCACGCGGGCGGTCATTGAACTTGTGGGAGCGAGTCACTTTTGAAATGTTAGCATTGTACCCATAATGAATATATGAATATAGACAACAAAAAAGAAGACAGGGCGAATAAAAGAAGTGACTAACTGGTGAATGGGATGTGTAAAAGCGCAGGTAAAGAATAAGAAGGGGACAAGGGAAGGTGAAGGCCAAGGGGGGGTTACTCCTTTTAAAGGTGCGGGGTTTGGAAAATAACGAGGACGTTTTTTAAGAGTGTGTAAGAAGTGGCAGCCACAGTAGCCACCGGCAGCCAAGGTGTAGGTAGAAGAACACGAACAAAGGAGGCGTGAGAGTAAAAGGAAGATGTACAAAACAGAGGGATGAACAGAATTATTGAAACAAAAATAAAAAACGAATATAGGTGGCACATATGCAAAGACCCCGAGCCGGAAAGACGAAGGGGGCGGGTGAAGCGGAACGACTTACTGTTGGATAGGTAGATGGAAGCAAAAAGTGCTTGGCACGGCAATGAAAAAAGGTTTATGTGGCTGGATAGTTCAAGATGGTGGAAGAAGGCGAAAAGACTGGAGAAGAGTAGGAACAAAGAAAGGACTCCCGTGAGACAGAGAGAAAGATGATTGGCTTTTTGAAAACGACAAAAAGGCTGGCTAGTTGATGGCGCTGGCGCAGAATGGAAGCTGGGGGTGGTGGTAAGGGCAAAGCTCAAGATGGATGGCGAGGACGGCGTCTCGTTGGCTAGCTGATCTGCAAGACGAACAGTAAGTCACCAACGGGGGTTAATGTCTTGTTGAGGTGGTGGTAATTAAGGTAGGATCGGGGGGTATTGGATCGCGATGCTGGTGGGTGGGAGTGAGAAGTCGAGAGAATGAGAAAAAGAAAAGATGAAAAGATGGCAAGAGAGAGGGAGAGAAGGAGAAGAGACCCCTTTTAAACCAGTTGAGGAAAAAGAGGAAGGGACGATTGAGAGACGAACAGCAAAGACGTGACGCCCATCATTGAAGATACATGCGACACGGTGTCGCTCTTTCCTGTCTCGTCATATTAGGCAAAGCCCCACCGAGAGAGGTCAGGCGAGCAAAGGACAGTGTGGAAGACGGCGAGAGGTACCCGCCCGGGGTTGACATGCCGCTCTTGCCTCTTTTGTGTATTAGGTACATGTACCTACTGATGTACACATGCCTGTACACACGTTTTGTTTGCGCCCTTTTGTCGTTTCTTGGTCGTTTCATGAAACCCGTGGATTTGCCATTTCCAATTCCAGTCGCGTGACCTTGGCCGCGTGGAAAAAGGGGAAAATGCGCGCGATAAAAGAGAAACCCGAATGGCGAATTTACCCCAACGAAAACGTAAGCGGTGCTGGAGACAAAGAGAAGGAATAGCCGGTACGGTCGTCGTACCTATCTACGGAGTAGACAAACTAGGAGGCATGCCAATCATTGCCAACTATTGCGGATGTCCCATCGAAGTGTTGCTATTTGGCTATGGATGGCAACAGATGGTGTATCTCACTTCATACAGGCATGAGGTAGTAGATAGTACTTCCATTCAATTCGTACCCGGGGTTGCACCTTCCCATGTTTCACATTGGCGTGATTGCCTGTTTTCCGTTTACCTTTCTGACCAGTTTTGTTCTTGCAGCTTTCTCGTGCCATATCCCCTCAACATGCCATGTTTCAATGGCACACGTATCTTACACCAAGGCTGACCATCTCATTTTCACACATGTCCGAAGATATGCCTAAACCATGCCAATCATGCTTAAACCTGGGTGTCCATGACGCCAATGACTCAACAACGTGGAAAAATAGGTGTTAGCCACCGCAATGGCCACGGTGGTAGTGGCTCCTGTTGAATTGGTATCAGAGGCAGCACCGAGCATTCTGGGTCGTTCCTTCCCCCGATGTTCGCCCGTCTCAGTCGGTATTGCGGGCCTGTGACATCAGCGACGAGAAAGAACATGCAACCATGCGACCAGCGACCCACTCGAGCTTCTTCGGCCAAGGTGGATCCGTGCTGCGGACGTCCACACGCGCACGCCACGGCCGATGCAATACCCCGCAAAGAGACCCACTTTAATAAGATACAGGACGGACCGGTGTACCCAAGTACCGGAATAAGTATCCACGTAGCGCTCACGCGGGCATCTACAAGGTTCCAGAGCACTCTTCTTTTTCATCCCTCCTTTGAGAATTGCGCGATAATGTGGTAGGGCGTAGCTCCTGAGAAATAGCACATCGTGTGTAGAAATACGACAAAAAATTTGCCCAATTGAGGCATGCAATGTCTTTTGATGCCTTTTTGTCTAAACCCTCGCCGAGATCGGTCCCAAGCCATATCAGCCAAGACCTCGTTAGTGTTTTGGCTGCCCGGCTGATAGCTTAGAATCCGTGTGTGCCTTTTTGTTTTCAATTCAGGAACCAGAGACACCATAGGTACGGTTTTTGGGAAGAAAGGGGGACAGAGGGGATAGCTACTGACAACAACGTAAAAGACACGAGACAGGTCAGAAAAAGCAGAAAAGGAAAGAGCCAAAGATGGAAGCCATAGGTGACCACGACCCACTGTGCGTCAATCTGATGGGATCCACATCGATCAACCGGTCGTCACGCGCTCCAGAGACAGAAAGGAGACAAAAAGAGGACCTGAGACCAATGCAACAGAGTCGACCTGCCCCCATCTGCATCGAAAACGAACATGATCGATCACGGTCAAGAGCTGAAGCTATTCAACGTGAAACAAGCAAACCCCCAGAATGCATGTGCAATGTCGTGTAAGGCGTGCCCATCGAGCCGTTTGTATTTGATTCCCTGCTTTTTCGTCGACCCCGCGTCTCAGTTCCAATGGCCAGAAGACGAAAAGACGACACGATGAGCAGCAAAGACACCACGATACAAACGAGCTCATAAGACAGCTGTCGTCATGGTCCCACGGTCCAGACACGGCACGATATCAAGGGAGCTCATTCCCTACGGAATATATACAAGGTCCCCACTTGCCGCCCCTCCTTCTCTGCAACGTACTTCGAACCTTCCCAACTCTGCACTGTCTTGCTCATGCACCCCTCTGCTATTTTTGCCACTCTCTTTTTCCTCTGCCCCAATCGTATCGGATCGAGCTCCACAATCACGAGATGCGGTAGTTGATTGCTGTGGATGCTTCTTGTTGACTATCCAAGTCAAGAGTCATATCTCGCCACGGATAGCTTTGCTCTGATTGCGGCTTCTACGGCGATTGCCTGCTTCTCTATCTCTCGCAGTCATTATTTCACGTGATTTTGACGCAACTCGCTCAAAAGGCCTCTCGATAAGAAAGACACATGGATGATATCAGGAGATATGTCGGCATCGACTCGAGTTGTTGATTCGCCACTGGGCCTCGGTATCAACGTCCATTGTAGAAGACTAATCTCTATGGTGTAGGTATTGTTACAAGACTCGCCATGATAACGGTGTAAAAATGGGACTGGAGCAAAACAAAGTAGAGTCGAAACAAGAATCAGAGCAAGAGTGTAAGAGAGAAAAAGAGGAGAAAAAGAAAGCAAAAACCAATGTATATATATCTACCCAATCACGACTGCGCTCCCATACTTATGCAGCTGCTGACTTGTCTCCTCCCTTGGTACCTTGGGATGACGGCTTGACCCCCTCCTCCTCGTCGTCAGAATCTTCGTCATCCTCATCATCCTCGTCGTCTTCGTCCTCGTCATCGTCGTCATCATCACTAGCTCCGCCGACGCTATACCGCGGATCAGACTCGTTGCGTGCTGGCAGCCGGTCGAGCTCTGTTGCGTCAAAGTCGCCTGCTTCAAGGTCACGCGTCGAGTCAGATGGTGTTTGCATCTCCGTACCAGACTGCATCATAGGAAGACGTGTATCTGACGAAGAGGCTGCACCGCTGCCGGCTCCGCCGGCCGACGTGGCCACGCCGCGGTAGCCTGCACGACGCCGGCGAGCATTGCGCCGCGAGCGATAGATGTAGTAGCCCCAGGCAACGGCTGCCGTAGCCACAATGACCAGGACGATCTCGCCGCTCTTGCGGTACGCCTCCCACTTGGCAGCATCCAGCTTCTCCTCCTGCTCCTTCTCGATGGCCGGGTGAGGCTTGACGGGCGGCGGCGCCGTCTCGCCGTCGAGGTGCGAGTCCAGGGGAGGGCTGATCTTGGTCATGTCGACGCCCATGACGCGGTCCAGCATGGCCCGCGAGCGGCGCGGCATGTCAAAGGGGACCATGTGCGACGAGTTGTAAAACAGGACGTAGGTCAGGTTGCGCGCCGTCTGCCAGAAACCCGCATTCTCGCCCTCAAACGTCCATGTCCGCCGCGGCGCCCAGTTGCCCGCCGACAGCTCAAAGCCCTTGCCGCCGCTCCAGGCCATGTTGCTGATCAGCGACTCGGTGCCAAGGTGGTTGCAGATCAGGTCCTCGGCGCCCGAGAACAGAATCAGACCCACGCCGTGCTCCAGCAGTTCGGGGAGAAGCGTGACGGAGGGCATTGAGTTTTTCGAGCGGAATTGCGCGCCCACCTGGCCGTTGCACTCGGACCAGCCCGTGGTCTTTTGGGCATTGACGTGCAGCGCCTTGATGACGTCGTCGCGACGGAGGTAGGGGGTCAGCTGCTTCAGGTCCGGTGGCCAGTTCATGCCGCAGCTCGGGTAGCTGTCGCGCAGACGCACATCGTACATGTTGACGCATGCGTCGTCGCCCGACTTGCCCTGGCTCGTCAGGCGCAGCAGCTGCTGCAGAATATCCTCGCAGGCCGCGTTGGAGATGCTGCCCATCATGCCGTGCGAGGCCAGCTCCCGCTGGCAGATGCGCCGCTGCGCCTCCAGGCGGTTGCCAATGTCCGACTCCTTCTTGACGAGGCCCTTGGCATAGGCATAGTCGAGGTAGGCGTCGTACTGCTCCTGCGGCGCGATCCAGCCGTTGCCAATCAGCACGCCCTTGAGATTCCACGCGGAATTCTCGTCGCCCGGCTTGTCCGCCTTGGCCTTGTTGCGGTCGAGGATGTGCTTGGCAATGTAGGGCAGGTGCTGGCCGGCAAACGACTCGCCGGCCAGGTAGAGGTCGTCGTGCAGGTACTCGGGGAAGATGGCAAACCACTTCTCCAGAAAGACGACGAACTGGTCGGCCATCTCGTCGAGCTCGTGCAGGTAGCTGTCCGTGTCGGCATAGCTGAAACCCGTGCCCACAGGGTTGTCGACAAACATGACATTGGCAAACTCGTTCCACGCCCCCTCGTTGTACACGAGATTGTTCTCGTCCTTGACCCGGTACGGGCCCAGCTCCATCATGGCGCCGTCTTCGGAGCTGCATCCGGGGCCGCCGTTCAGCCAGATCACCGTCCGCTGCCGGTCGGCAATGTGCTTGTTCTGGAAGTGCCAAAAGAAGAGGTTGCCGTTGTGCTCGGGCGTCACCTCAATGTGGCCGGCGTGCATCTTGAGCAGCGGGCCGGGAGGCGCGCCGGGAAGTGTGTGCACAAAGAAGTCGGCTGCTGTCGGCGGTGGCTTGGCATCCGCTGCTTGTGCGCCGCCCTGCAAGAGTGATGCAGCGGCTATGGCTGCCACGGCCATCCGGCGCCATGATGGCTGTTGTGTAGGCGTCATTATGTGAAGAAAAAGGACGAAAAGGAAGCAGGAAAGACGTGAGAGATTGTCGAGTCAGAGGACGGTCGGCCTCGCAAAGGACGGCAGAGGCGCGTTCACGCCGAGCGTGACAGGCTTGTTTGATGCGAAAGGAGCTGCATGCGATAAGCCAAGAGAGCGCCGAGATGCTTTCAATGTTCGATGTTTGAGCTGTTGAGTTCGAGACTCGTATCGAGGAAAAAGGGGGACGCACTGGAGCAGGCTGCAACGAAAAAGGTGCGCGCGAGAGAGTCCGTCAGCACACAGAAGCGTCAGCAATCGACAGCGTGGAGCGGCTGCCGGGTCTGGGGTCTTGGTGCTGTCGGCGCTGGTCAGTTGCGTGTGTTGGCTGAAATGATTCGTGTCCCGCCCAGTATCAAGGCGTGTCGGTCGTAATCGAAGCTTTCGGTGAGACGTCGCGACGAGGCCACCTACTCCGTAAGCGGGAAGGCGGTAGTGCTAGGGCTGTTAGCGGGACTCATCAGCGCTGTCATGTTGGCTTTTACAGCGTCCTTTCAGCGTTACGGGGGTGAAGCCTTGCGGATTTGGTGTGGACTGGTGGGCCTTGTGAGTGGATTATGATGTATCTCACACTATAATCTCTATGTGTGGTACATTCAGCCTAAAATCGCCGTGCAGTGTCAGACCACGCGTCGCCGAAAAAAGACTTGAATAGAGGCTGTTATGGTATGGCCATAGTGAAATCAATAACAGATTTACAGGTGTCTATCCCTGAAGCTTCTTTCCGTTTTGAATTTGCAAGTAAGGACAGATTGAAAACAGTTGAATAATTACCTAGCCATCAGACTTGGTCACATGACGGCCAGCCGATGATCACGTGTCGAATTCTAGCGCCGTCCGCTGGCGCTGGCAGCGGCGCTTACATGCTGGACTTTAGGCCTACCTTCCACCAATGACAAGAAGCAAAGCAACTTGGCGCAGCGGAAGCGCGCCGGGCTCATAACCCGGAGGTCCCTTGATCGAAACGAGGAGTTGCTATTTCATGTTTCTATTTTTTGATTTTTTTTGGACATTTTTGTTTCGCTCCCGTTTCATGCGTTTCATAATTATGTTTATAATTGTCCATTTAAATTTATTCAAGTTTATTTTTTACATATGCACGTTTGCAGTTGTTCGCGTCTGTTTCTTCTGGCCTTGTTGATTTCTAGGAAGGCCCACATTCAACCCCTATTTTATTCAAAAACCAGCTGAGTGTAAACATTTCACCCATGTTCTCGTAGTTCGCAATACTGCACCTCAAGGTCCAACATGCCGATGTAGTTCTCATGTTCCTGCATATATTTGTGAACATGCAGGAACAAAAGGAGCATCTAGCATGTAGGACTTTGCGGCTTCAGTGCTAGAAACAAAGTGCAAGGGGATGGAAGGCCTCTTTCCTATTTGGGAATTGCAATCGCATCGCAAATTGCCTGCCCGAGATAGATGACCCCTTGATGAAAATGGCGCGGATGACATGTGAAGCAATCGTAGTGGTGTTTCTATTAATACAAGCCATCCGAGGTTGAGCGACTATTCCTAGAAATGTCTGTAGCATTTTGTCGCTGTTCAGCGATTTTTGCACATTGGATGCCACGGCCACCCACCACCAGACAAATCAGGCGACCAACCACTGAGCAGCAATCTGCTTCTCAGAAAAATTCACAGTACCAAGAGCTTCACATTGTTTCAAAATTATTTTTGTTTGTTTCGGCCTTGGCCAGCGGACTCTCCGTGGCAACGTGCAAGAGCTGGTAGGATAGGCATTTTTGTGTGGCCACCAATCTCGAGTTCTGCCCATCCACGGACAAGATGGTGTTGTGCGATAGGAAACAAAATCTGCTTATTGAAACAGGTCAATTGCGCGTGGCAAAAGTGGCAGTAAGAATGTCGTGAGTTTGTCGCCTCAGTATTTGTGTGCAATTTCTGCAAATAAACAAGAGTATCCGGAACGCAACGGCAAGTACACTGTGACATGACGGCCTAGCCCTCCAGGACTTTTCATAAAAACAATAGTCAAGCCGGCGGCAAGAGAAATAAAAGGGCAAAGGCAAATGACGGCCGGATTTCACGATACCATAAATAGAACCTATCGTCAACGATGGAGGGTGGCCAATGTTGTAAAGCCCTAAAGATACTGCGCTACCTACTTTCTACGCCTATATAAAGCCCTCGTCGTCGACGATGTAAAAGGAGTCAACGGGAGTTCGCACAAGAACGAAAGGAGTCAGAAATACAAGAAAAAACATCAAGAAAAACTTGAATTGTCACCCCGAATATCCAACACTCGCAAGAGATTGAAAAATTGTTACTAATGGCGAACAACTACAACGAGCATCCGGCCAGTAGGGCCTTCCCCTCAGGAAGAGTCACTCCAGTTCAAGAAGAATCTGAATCTGCCACCCCTTCACCATCTCCATTTTCCCGGGCAACACATCAATCACGCGTCGGCTTGCGTAACAGGCCTCCGCCCATGAACAGAACCTTTATTCAGTCGCTCAAGGACAGATTTGGTTTTGCAGGACGAGACAGCGAGGCAACACACGAATCACAACAACTACACGATACTCCTCGATACGGTGACAACCTAGGGCTGCAAGACTGCCCTGAACTTCATGATGCGCGACAGCAAAATGGACATGAAGATGGGGACCACGAGGGAAATGAAGTGTTGGACGACATTGCAGGTTTGCGCGAGAATAACCGTCGTCTCGAGGAAGAGGTGGCATCGCACAAAGCTCGGGTAAATGAGCTCCGCGGCGAGATACTTACGTCTCGGAGACAAAATAAAAAAGACAGCGTCACTATTGAACGCTTGAAGAAGGACGTCAACAGCCGCCGCGCATATATTGAACAGCTGCAAGACGGGCTCAGCGAGGCAACGATTGATCTGCGGGAAATAAACCGGAAACTCCATGACATGGAGAACAATATTTCCCAGCTCGAACAGAACTCGGAGCCGGTTCTTGTCACGGAAGATGAAGAGCAGGCAGAAGTCACAACGGAGCAAGAGGCGCAGCAAGACGATCGGGAGGGAGAGACGGAGGAACTCCCGTCACGGGAAGAAAACAGGCCTGGGGATGCTATCGAGGCACATTCATACGATTTGGACCAGCAACCCAACGCGGTCATGTTAGAGCCCGACAGCATCCAACAGCAGACGGCGACAACTGAAAACGACAATACTTCCCCCACAGGAGACTCAGAATCTACAGAATGCGAAGCCGGCGATAATGAAGGGCCGTCCGAGAAAGTTGCAGAGCTAAAACGCCAAGTCCAAGAACTGCAGCAGAGGCTGCAGTCCGAAAGACATGAGCCTTCAGATCCAACCACAGTCCAAGAGCACATAGAGACGAACCGTGGCTCGACGCCAAGCACCAATCGTACCATGGAGTATTTTGAGTTCGAAGCAGATGTCCCAAGTAACATCGAAACCAACAATCAGCTCCGAGCCCAGCTTACACAAGCTAGAGCACAGGTTACTTCGCGTGTTTTACAAGCACGCACGCTGCTCTGCCTACTTTTCTATGCAGCACAGCGGCTTCAGCAACAAGAAGTCGAGGCCAGCCGTCTACACGAAAGAATTCATGAGCTGGACATGACCATTAGCGTTGACGCTGCCACAGCCGATGTGCAGATCACGGCTCTGCAAGAACACGCAGCTGCAGCGACTGAGAGAATCAATGCTCTGGAACAAGACGGGGTTGCAGCTGCTAATGGAATCACTGCTCTACAACACGAAGTCGATGCATCTACTGAGAAAATAGATGCTCTGCAAGTGAGCGCTGCCGAGGATATTGAGCGCATTAATGCTCTACGGCAAAAAGCAGATGAAGCTGCTGAACAAATTACTGCTCTACAGCAAGACTTGACCGAATCTACTCAGCAAATCAATGTTCAACAAGAGGCCGCCGATGCGGCTGCTGAGCAGATCCATACTTTGGAACAAAACGCAGCTACAGCTGAGGGACGGATCGCCACCTTGGAACACGATGCAGAAGAGTCTACTGCACAAATAAGTAGACTGCGGATGGGCGCTGCCGCCGCCGCTGCTGCTGCTGTTGCTCGGACAAGTTCTGTGCAGGAAGACGCACGAGTTGCCAACGAGCAGTCGGAGCAGTCACGGGCAGAAAATGCGGCGCTGCAGGCTCGCATCAACGACCTCAACGGCGAGAAAGAATCGCTAACTCGCTATTGCATCGAACCAAAAGATCTGTCGTATGATTACGTGTATGTTTATTATTATACTGATAAGGCCGTCTATTTCGCGTTAACTGACCCGTTGAACAGTGCCTCCTTGATCCAAGGCATCTCAGGCGATGCGAGACGTCTGGTCGAGCAATACTTTCCGACAGAACTCGACAAAGGAGCATACCGCAAGAGCAATTGGGAGCCGTTCTTTGAGAATGTCAATAGGGGTGACCTGCACCTCGCGCGTGACATTAGCGGTATAGCCAACAGCATGCGAGCTGCGGTTGTACTTCGAACGCTGGGCATGGTCGCGACTAACGAGCTGTTCCAGCCCTATTACATTTTCAAAGAAGGAAACGCTGCCGAGTATACACTACGCCGGATACCTGGCTACAAGCTAGCCGATATTGTGCGCCTTTCGCTGCTCAAATACAAGAAGGTGGATGCGGAGGATTACCCAACCAAAAGGCGTGATTGTCGAGTCGACAAGACTTGCAAATCTGTCATTGACGCGGTCGGTTCTCTTCTTGATGACGATGAATATCGTGGGTTCAAGAAAGACCTTCGAAATTGGTGCATGAAGTCGGCGCATATTTGGCAGAAACAGATTCAGCCTCTGCCTTATCGTGTCAACGTCTTCACATACCCTCTGGATCCATCTGAGATGGACATGTGGGACATTTTCAATATTCCCACAGGCAGCGCCAGGCACAGACGTCGACGGGAGTTTGCAACAGAGGAAGTGCACGATATGCAATACCGGTGTGTCTGGCCAGCCTTTGTTGCCATGCCCCTGGACGGTGAAAATCAGAGGGATGGAGTTCCCAGTTACGACAGGAACCTCACTCATGGATTATACGTCACGGAACACGATAACAATATCGCTCGTGAAGACAGAGCTTACAACGAAAGCACGGGCAACAAAATAATCAATGCATTATTACATATGTAGGTAAGGAGGTAAGTAGATAAGTAGGTAGTTATATAGGTACCTAATCTAGTTTATTTGATTTTATTTTATTATACCTACATACTTGGGTACATTACAATATATTGGCGGGTCAACGGGAGCTGCCTCCCTAACTTTCGGCTTCTTAGCTACCTACCAGGTGCCTAGGTACCTACATAGGTTGTTTATATGTACGGAGTATCTTACCCTACCTCACTCAGTACTGACCACCTTACTGGTAGGTACCTTTGCTGATCCACGCCTAGAAAAAATGATAAAAGCAAAAATACATGGAAGCGTACGCAGCGTATGTTCTCTCGCAGTACTGCTTACACGGCTTATTCCTTCCTACCAATGTGCATTTTCAGGTCATTGCGTGAAGTTTTTGAAGTACATGGTGAACCTAGTGCATATACGATTGAATAAAGCAATCTCATATAGCAAACGGTATGCACTCGTGATAAAAGGCTCGTTCTTTTATTCGACTATTAATATAAACGTAGACATAAATTATAACACTTAATATGTATAATTACATTCTGCTTTCCGTTTGTTTTTCTAGTGTACCTTGCATATTTTCCCGAAAAAACGTCCAACCTCTTCGCTGTTCTTGACGCCATCTTGCTGTATTTCGTATGCAGGCAAAAGTGCACAAGACAACGCACCACACCACCTACAGCAATCAAAATATAGGAATAACCAATGGGCGGCGATGAACTTCATGAGCAGTTTTCTACAGGACCCCTAGACTGCGCCGACACTCGTTGTTGTCAACGAAGAGAACGAAGGGCGGTTAAAAAATAAATGGAAAAGTGCCTCACCAACAGCATGCTTTCTGGCCCAGCCTGGTTTGCCTTGGCACACAAACTTGCCTTGCTTTTTTATTGTATAATTTGCCAAGGCCAGGCTGACAGCGGGCCTCAAAGAACAGCCTTAAAGTTTCAAGGCGTCAAATCGATGACTCAAGAAATAAGTGTGGTGTGGCTGTATTTAACTGTGGGCTCATCTCAAGGCCACCCGCCATATTAGGCAGCAAAATTAATAACAATTCCATAGAGTAAAAGAACAGAAAAATCAAAAAATCAGGCTGGAGCCACACTTACGAATTTTTCGCTCATGTGGCCTGGAAAAGAGGCCGCAGGCGGTCGCTCACCACACCATCTCATGGTCGTCCTAGGCGTCCGACGCCTTTTTGCTCCAAGCAGCGTGCAAGAGAGCGCGAGAGCACCGGATGAAACACATTAAAACAGAGAAGTATCATAAAATAGTTGATAGGATATGCCTTCCTTTATGATATAACTGGAAATTTTTTATTGTTCTTCTAAAAGGCGATCTCTTTCTTTTGAAGTGAATGAACGAAAAAAAAAAAAAAGAAAGAACACCAAAACATCACACACCACGCCCCAAAGAAACAAACTACACATGAAAGAAATCAATAGCCGAGCAAAAACAATTCCCGAGAACTCATTTTCAAGAATGCATTCGACTCATAAGGGCAAGGAGCCGGCGATTCCGGGAGCGTTTGATATTCCTGACTATGAAAATGAGGCCGATCACGAATCAGGAGTAGCATCCGTCTTGTCGTCCGTGTTTTCAACTCCATCTGAAGGGAGACCATCCGCCGAACAAGAAGACGTTCTCACGCCGTCATCCACACCTCCACAAAGACATGCGAAAGGTGACATTCCTCATGAACCCAGCGAGGATCAGTCTGAGATAGGATCCGAAAACAAATTCGTGAATGGTGTGAAGCAACACTTCCGGACCTGGGGCGAATTGACGAAATTATTGTCATTTGCGTCCAGTGAGGCTGAGAAGATACTATCTCAGCACGAAAACACACTTGAAAATTTGCGAAAAGAATATGCAGACTTGCAAGGAGAAAATGCAAATTTACAAAGAGAAAAGGACGCCGCGGAAGAAGCCAGGGCGTCGGCGGAGGCGACACACCGGGACAACGCAAAAAGAGCCCAAGAAAAGGCTGCGCAAAGAGAGCATCGACTTTGCGGCGAGGTCAGGAACCTGACCAATACCAACAAAGCCCTAACAACGCGTTGGCTCAAATGCAGGCCAAGTTGGATGACAGCGAGACGCGTGCAAAGAATACCCAGCGAAAGTACGACAACAACCTGAAGAAGCTGAGCAGCTGCAACACTCGTAATCAAAAAAACGAGAATGCCATCACAAAGCTGCAGGCGGAAGTCGACGATGCTCGCAAGAGTATCACAGAGGGTCTCGATCGCGAAAAACAGCAAAAAGCAGACAACGCCGACCTCAGGAAAGAGATCGAAAAGATCGCAAAGGAAAAAACCGCGGCCACCGATGAGCTTCGGGGGAAACTCGACAAGTCCAACGCGGATGCCGAACAACAGCGCAGTCTTGTGGCTTCCAGAGACGCGACGATTGAAACTCTCAAAAAGGAACGCGACGACGCCGCACGCAAAGAGTGCAGCGCCAACGAGAATGTGACTGCCGTTCTCAAGACGAATGACGAGCTGCGCGGAGAAATCGTGGTACTGGAAAGAAAATTGAAGGACGCCAAGTCGGAAGCCGCTGAACAACTCGGCAAAATGAAGGATTGTGAGGAGGCTATGCGCAAAGCCAACGAAGGACGACTCCAGGCTGTGGAAGAAAAGGGCAATGCACTCAACCGTGCACACACAGCCGACGGCGAGAGGTTGAAGGCCATCAGTGCCCACGAGGAAACGGTGAAAACCCTGAAATCTACACTGGAAGAGTCTGAGAAAAACCTCGACGCGGAACGCAAAAAGAACAACGACCACGAAGAAACCATCCTCCGTTTGACAGAAGAAAGAGACAGCGCTCAGCAAAAGGCTGAAGACCTGGACAATACGGGACAGCCACAACCTCAGGCCATTCAACCTCGGGCGAATATGTGGACGCCTGCTTTAAGGCCTCCAGGTTCAAACAACGACAGTGATGAAGACAGCGTTGAGGCCCAGCGCGTCGAAGAGTCGCGTCGCCGCAGACGATCAAAAAAGAATAGACATCACCACCGAGAAGGCAGACCGAGAAGAAAGAAGTCAGGGAGATCAAGTGGGGGATCCGAGGAATGCACCATTTCTTAGGTCATGAGAGGTCGAAGGAGATGTTTTCATTTGGAACAATCTGGCTTTCGGAAGGTTTTGTTAGTATACGTCAATTGAATTTGCTACTTTCTCCATTCACGTACAAAGTATTGTTTTACTACCACAGCAACTGTGGTTTAAGTCGTGATACCAAAAAATAAATATAATTTAATAAAACATTATTTTATAGAAGGCAGTCTTATTGACGGGTAAGATATTCACAGCGCAATAACTTCCCGTCCTCCATCAAAAAGTCCACCACATTCTGAAGGAGAATGTGAAAGGATCATTCCCAGGTTTGGATTGAAATTGGTCGGGGATCGAGGCGCCCAATGTCCAGCAAATCACATCAAAACCAACATGCATCTCAGCCAGTGTTATCTTCGGTAGAAGCACGTCGATGCATGAAGAAACCTGAGTCACATACATGATGCATCCATCTCACCGTGCATCCTTACCCCTCCTTTGTTGATGTGCACTGCAAAAAAGAAGCGAGACAGTCAAATAGGAGACATGATTGGAATTAAGCGTGGCAGCAGCAGGCCAATACAAAACAACGAGGCGTGGACGTTATAACATGAGCCCACCCATGCTATATTCTGTCTGTTCATTTTCAAAATTTCCCTGCCAAGGCACCCATATCACGAGCAGCTCAACATATTGTAATACGACAAAAAACACTACTCCCTTTGGCAATCAAAACAATGGACAGTAAGCGTAGATTTCTATCCTTTCATGTCAATACAGACTTCATTTTCGTGTCTTACAAACTTAGTCGTGATGCACAGATCAAGATCCGCCAGCCAGGCAGGAGTTTCGGATTCCGAGAGATGGGTGCATGAGCAGAGTGTGTATCTCCTCACCTTTCTGACCCATGAGAACTTGAACATAGAACAGTGTGTCCTATTAAACCAGGAGGCCGCAAGGATACGCCGTACAATTCGTTCGTCAACCAGAGCCGAGTTCGAAGCGCAACACGAGGGCCGAACCAGGAGAAGATGTCTGAGATCACACTCAGTATGACGCACGTCATCCCAAAGAAAGACGTTCGTGGATTCCTCGACATGGTTCAAGCGGGTGTCGCTGCAAGTGAAAGGTCAGTTTTGCCCGTGAACATCACGCACTATGTTGCAGGCTCATTTGGCCATTAACACAAAAACAGCGAGAAATGGAATGCCGAAATCGAGAGTTACAAGCGCGAGATTGAAAGTCTCCGTAACGACCTCAGCGAGTCACGCAGCGAGGTCGAAAGATTTCGACAGCAAGCCCACGTCTATTCGCACTCTGCCACTTGTGTCAGTGACGACCTCAAAAGTGCCAATGCCCGACTCGCAGAGAACGAAGCATCTGTTGGCAAACTGACAGCCGAGCTTGAAGAGTCGCGCAAACTAGCAGAGCTCTCGCTCAAGTCTGCCAATACCCTCAGCGACGAGCTCGAAAAGAGCCATGCCAAAATTGCCAAGAAGAAGGAAATCATTGCCCGACTGGCGGCCAAACTGCACGCGGCAAACGAAAAGGCCGACGCCAGTGCTCAGCGCAACAGTGCACTGGAGAAGGAGCTGGAAGAGGCAAAGAAGCGCATTGAGAACGATGCAGCCACCATCAAACAACTTCCAACTCCAGGTGTGGATAATTTTGATGAGTTCTTTGGCTTTTGAGCGCTGGTCGCTCTCGATGAAAATTGTATGTTTTGGATTTTAAGTAAGCCGGTATCCGCCATAGTTACCATCGTTGCGCTTGTTTATTTAGCCCCTGTGTGCCACTGTACCCATATATGGCGCTAAGAATTCAAAGCGCCTCCAGCCTAGATTGATTATCACTTAAATTGCATCTATGCCTTTACGCTCATATTACGATCCGACTTTCATAAAATACCTATTCGGAAAAGTCAGGGAATTGTGCAAAGCTACATTGGGCCAATAGAATGGAGCATGGGAAGTCATGGGAACAAGCATAATAAAATAAAATAGGTAAAAAAAAGATGGGAAACAAATGCGACGCCCATCAAAAACCTGTTTAGTTTCTAGGTAGATATGCATAAATCAAAACATTGGGCTGCAAGACGAACATGGATCATACCTACTCAGCACATAAATCAAGGGTCTCAGTAATACCACGTGCTAATCTGTCATAGTTTGTGACCCTTGAGAATATCATCCAAACGACTTTGGCCATGAACGGTTCCGAAGGTCACAAGTCACGTCGTCTTTCAATTTCGACTTGAGCCTCATTACGGGCCTTTCCGGATTTCAAAAGTGCACACCCGACTCTAAGCAACAACTGCATTAGGCTAACTGAATGAAGGCTACGGAGATGGCTTTAACGAGCGATTTTAATTTTCCAACGACGCATCACATATATGAGAGCAGCCGGGCACGCCGATGGCCAAGGAAGAGGGGTTACGACTGAAAGTGCAGAAACCAACCCCTCATTTCGAGCGGGATAGAAGGGTTATCACTCCGCCCATTACAATTAACAAGATACGCTCATGGAAGAAGAGGCAGCCTGGGCATATAAATAGGTGCCGAGGGCGCTTCCGGTTTAGTCTTTTTGTTTAAAACCAAACTTCTTCATCATCCCCCATCATCATTCATCACTCCCTCTCATCTATACCTACCGTAATACAATCAACTAGAACATTCTGCCATTTAAATCTTCCTGTTCACCACTCTATATTTTTATACACTTCTCCATCATTGCATTTCCAACGCGAACTCGCAGGCACCATGAGCTCATATTTAAGGAGCTATTTAGGGGCCGATACTTCAAGGAGAGGTGCATCAAGCACCACGGAAGCCACCCATGTGGACAGCGTTCCAGACACCGTTGACAAAAACCTGCCCAGCAAAGATACACAGGATCTGGAACGCGCAGGACCACCACAGCAAACAAGAAATGTGCCTATACAAAATGACGCAGGGTCGATTGAGACCACGCTGGCAAGTCTTCTGCTAGATGCTTCCGATAAGCGGACTGAAGCTGAGGAGCTGAAAAACAAGTTTCTTGTCGAAAAAGTGGGAAAACTTGAAAAGGATTTGAGGGATCTCGAAAACCTTTATGAGATCAAGTCGAGAACGTCCGAAACTCAGAAGGAAGAGCTGCAAAAGGCCAAACTTGAGCTGGCCGGACGCGATGCTCGTATCAGTGATCTGGAATCCGACGCCAAAAAGAACGAAGAGGAGCTGCGAAACATTCGGTCCCGTTTATACGCGGCGCACGATTCTCTCATGAAAAAAGATGACCATATCAAGGAAATGACTGCTAGCTTCGAACAAACAAAGTCGACAATCCTTGCAGAGAACGACCTGCTAAGGAAGCATATAACCAAGAGAATGGAAGACTTGGAGGCATCACTCAAGGCTAGCGAAGTTGCCATCGGCAACCTGAAAAAGTCATTGGATGACACAACGGAATCAATCGACAAGCTAAATGCCAAGCTGAAAGGAACCCAGGCTATTATCTCTGAAAATGTGAAGGAAAGCACCGAAAACGTCATCAAAAAAGGTGAAGGAAAGCACCGGAAACGTCATCACTGATGTGTGACGGGATAGCATTGACCTGTGTATGCCCATGAATGAGAATCATAGGACGGGGTATGAGTGTCAAATCTGTACACATGCTTTCAGAAAGTTCAAATATTTTCGATTATAATCCTTTATATGCCCATATGCGTCACTGATAGTTTTCTTTTCTTTTCTTTTTTTGGCATATTGACCCTGCAATTTCACAAAAAGGCTTTAATTAAATGTGTTGCCCAACTCTGTTCTATTTCGGACGACGAGCTTGATCTTCGCCCTCTCCGTGACCAGTTGGTACCCGGGGTTTCAACCACCATGTACAACACACCACATGAAGGTTGGTCTAACATTCCTGGCATAACCCTACTCCGTACGGAGTATTCAAAAAGGTACAGCGATACTGGCCATGGTCTTTTAATGGAAAATATTAACTGCTGGCGGGTTTCGATTCTCATTTGCTGGAAATTTTTTTTTTCTGGCGAGCTATGAAGGGTTACTGCCTGGCTCAAAGAGAGACTAGGTAGGTGTTGAGGCTCAAAATTATGATGGCTCGGCCGACCAAGCCACGCACACGACGCAGGACCGAAGTCACCATGATAAACATGCACCTCGTGATGCACGAGGCCACAGCTGCACCAGACTATGTTAGCCCCAACGAATATTGCAATCGTAGCGCGCATGAATGCTTCTACTTGGTTGTCGAGCGGCCACACATATGGGAATATGAGAATAGCCGGTATTGCCGCCATCCAAGCAAAGAGGGGTCATGGGCGAATGTGCAGAAATAAACTCCTCCTTTGAGTAAGATTATTAGAGACGGAAGCGGTTCGGTGCGGGTGGTAGGGCCGGCTCGCGGTAGCAATACCCCTAAGGTCTCCGGGGCGTATAAATTCGCGGCCATGGCGCATTCATCTAGAGTTTTGAACCTAGAAACTTCACACCTGCGTCGTTTTTTCTCACGCTAATATCCCTGGAAACCCCTAAATCACAAGCAAACAGAAACATTTATTATTCTGGCCTTTGCCACCACACTTTACATAAACATCCTACACTCGTTACTGATTGCCATCTCTAAGACAGAGCTGTGGACACTATGAGCACCAACGGTGGCAAAGGAAAAAGCTTCACCGACCGGGACTTTAACTTCTACATGGGGCCCGAGTCTTCAAGACAGTATGCACAAAGTACGACAACAGCTACCACGGTGGAAAGCGATAGGAACACAGGGGGCATGGGACATGTGGACGTCCATGCCTTCGACTTGAATAGTGCGGGGGCCTGGGCACAACAAGCCGCTGTGCCAGTGGTTGCCCACCAGCTCATGGACAACGCACAAGTACTAAACGACAATTTCATGGAAGGCTCCAGCAGCATCAATTCGTTGACGAGTGCGCTGCAGAACATCGGCGACGGGATCCCCAACAATGGAGAGCTGAGCGGACTCCGCGGGGAGGTGAAGGCACTCACCGAAGAGGTGCAAAGTCTCAGAAGTCAACTGGCCGACCTCAAGCAGCGCGAAAAAGAAGAGTCAGAAACAAACGAAGATCTGTCCAGGACCCTCAGAACTTGTAAAGCCACGCTGGATGCGCGTGAATTTGAAATTTCTGAGCGTGAGGCCATGATCGATGACCTTACCAAAAGGGCAAAAGTGAACAACGATGAGCTCGAAAAGACCCGAAATCTCGTTCACGAGACGCGCGAGGAACTCCGAAACAAGGACGATAAACTCCGAGCTCTGGACGATGATTATGAAAAGATCAAGGCGAAATTGGATACAGACAACACGCAGCTAAGGGATGAGCTGCAAGCGGCAAACAAGACGATTGATGACCTGAGGTCCTCACTGACTCAAGCAAGAATGGAAATCGAAACACTGACGAGCGCGGTGAACAGAGCCAAAGACGCCATTGATGGGCTGAATGCATCACTGGCAAGCAGAGATTCCACCATTGATGGGCTGAATGCTTCACTGGAAAGGCGTGCTTTCGTCATTGCTGAGCTGAACGCTTCGTTGGAAAAACAATCAAGCAGAAAGTTAGAAGAACGACGGCATTCCAAACACCACCGCCATCCACGCTGATCTACACATGGATGTGGACTGGCATGAAGTGAAGGCCATGCATGGAAGAATTTGAATTTTCATTTATTGGAAGAACGTACAGTTAAAAGAGGAAATAACGATGATGTTCGTCTCTTAGGTATTGTACTTTATTCATCTAATTCAAAACGTCTCTAGTTACCTAAACCTTACTATTTCATTTACGCACCAGTAGAACCAAGTTGGATTTATATGCCGTCTATGTACATAACAGTAGGCACGATGGGGTTGCTTGTCCAGAGGTTTGACTTCTTTAATGGTGATGGTTGGCACCGATGAAAGGTATTATGGCAAATTTACATTCTAGCAGACTCTTAGAGAACAGTAAATATTCCCGGGCCACAATAACTTACCGTATTCAAGCAACACTACCGTGGCTGAACTTTACTAAGATTTTAGTACAGCGCTCGATTTCGTTCATCGCCTGCCTATAGCTATCACGTATACCGAGAGCTGAGTCATATGCAGGTTCCACGGCTTGTGAACACCTACGGTAGGTCAATTCAATGCTTCTGGAAAATGAACTTGCGATTTACTGTATTCAAAACAAAATATCAGTGGCTATAAAGTTCTCACAGCTAACGCCAGCCATTTTTTTTTAAAAAAAAAATCTGTCATTTAAGTATTTTGCCTGATTGTTTTACAGAGCCCAGAGGTTTTACTTGGCTCAAAAGATGCATACAGGATGAGGCTCAACATGTTGTGCACGCAAAACGGACATGACCAAAGTAGCAGAGATGAACTTCCATTTATCTCATGAAATCTAACCAACCACATTTAGTTCGTCTGGGGCAAGTAAGGCCAGAGGAAATACTGATCACGTTTGTCTTTTGTTTTAGTTCCATTCATTATACTTGGTCTCAGATTTTAGTTTTTCCATTTGATTTATAGATTTGATTTATACATTTGATTTATACATTTGATTTATACATTTGATTTATACATTTGATTTATACATTTGATTTATACATTTGATTTATACATAAGCAAGAACAGATTGCAACTAATGTGGTGTCTATACTTTCTTGTCACAATGGGCACGATGGCCTTGCCACATCTTTGCCATATGCCACGAGTCCTACAGCCACGAGCCAGCAAAACATAAACCAAGATAAATCTAAACCCTAGTACTGTATCATAGATCAGTGACAAGGGATGGGCTTCTTACTTGTACTGGAGAAAGTTCAGAAAATGAGGCTCAAGATATCGCAACTAGCCCGTTCAGGTCACGCACGACGCAGGACCGAAGCCATCGTCATAAACATGTACCTCGTGATACATGTCTCCGTGGCTGGAACACACTATGTATGTGAGCCCAACGAAGACTGCAATGGTAGTTCGCTTGAGTGATTTTACTTGTTTCTCAGCGATCACACACAAACATGAGAATAACCGGTATTTCTGCCGTCAAAATCAAAGAGGGGTCATGAGAGAAGTGCAGAAAAAAACCCCTCTTTTTGGGCAGCAATGTCACAGACGGGCGACGTTCAGGACGGATGGTAGGCCCGGTTTAGGGTAGACAATTCTTCCGGAGGCTCTGGTGGCGTATAAATTCGTGGTCATGGCGCTTTTATCCAACCTCGTAGAGCTGAAAACTTCACTTCTTTATTATTTGTCGTCCTTACAGACCTGGAAACCAATAAAATAAATAAAAAACACTTTACTTATTCAAAGCTTTATCACTACACTTTTCTTGAAGAACCAACAACTCGTCCTAAATCCCACCCCCGGGACGGAGTTGTGGACATCATGAGTTCCAACGCTGGCAGGGGAAGGGGGTCCGGGTATACCTCGCGGAGCTCCTATCGCTCAAGCGACGACTCACCGCACGATGTATCGGGAACAACACCAGTCAGCTCAGTGAGAAGCTACCGAGGCACTGAACAGTCACGACCCGATGCACAGTCGCTCCACTTCGACATATCCCAGATCAACGATGTCAACGGTACACCGCCGCAAATGTCACATTACGCTGCCACGCTACAAATGCCCGAGCAGTCTGTGACCAGCCCACAGATGCCGGACAACGCTTACATCCCAGGATATGGCGGTGGCCATCATCTGGGGGGGATACGAAATTCTCTGGAGGGAATTTCTGATGGACTCACCAACGGCGAAGAGGTGAGAAGGGCCAACGAGGAGAAGGAAAAGGCCCAAGCGGAGTCAGAGATGTATAAAAGCAAAGTGCGGAATCTTGAAAACGAGGTGGAACACCTCCGGAAACGTGCAAACAAGGAGTCAGAAACCACCAAGACGCTGAAAAGGGAGCTGGAAAGGAAAGACCAACAGTTGGCGGTGCGTGACGCTCGCATTGATGACCTGGAAAAGGAAAACAGGCGGTTTCGTGAGTCTCTTTCTGCGACGCAAAATGAGCTCCGCACCTTGGAAAAGCAAGTCATGGACTTGGAAGCCGAATTTTCAAAGCTCAGGTCACATGGTGATCAAGTGGTCATTGCTCGCCTTGAACGGCCACTCCAGA
Source organism: Intubia oerlemansii (assembly GCA_020002355.1). Lineage (NCBI taxonomy): Eukaryota > Fungi > Ascomycota > Sordariomycetes > Ophiostomatales > Ophiostomataceae > Intubia > Intubia oerlemansii. Next base: position 68,253 of record JAGKRZ010000093.1, read on the forward strand.
ACGCAAAGAATTCGGTCGACGAGCTCAAGAATGAGGTGGAAAAGGCAAAGGCTTTGTTCGCAAACCGACGATAAGACTTCTGTCAAGCAGCAGGATAACATACATGCAAATGGTCATGATTTCAATATATGCTGTATAATTCTGGGTGCCCGGTGAACCTAAGGTGAACAGATAATCATCAACAGGAAGTGTCGACTCCCATCTATTATATAGCTTCCCCCCCC